>JAANYP010009098.1:0-116503 GCA_020465985.1 Centrapalus pauciflorus | reverse complement strand
AGTCATCAGTGCGTAAAGGATAGTTACCTCCTTGTGCCGAATCTTTGTCAGGTCACTATCTCTTGGCAGCACGTTGTTAGTAACAATCTTGTGTAGTACCTTTGCCATGGGGCTAAGGTCACGCCTAGCATACGCCGTATATCCAGCCGCGGCATTATAATCAATTTTTAGTATCTCTGCCAACTGTGTGGTCCATTCACCCTCCCAAGTTCTGTCGGTGAATGCTAATTGCGCGTCTGTTTTATACTCATAATTGAAATTCCTTGCCCCGTCTTCTCCAACACCAATATCTACCCCGAAGACTTCCCGTAACGCTTGCGCGTTCATTGGAAATTCATGCCCATTAACGCGACCTATTAAGGTGAAATCGCCTCGGAATCGTCCTTCTTCGCGTCTTAGTGTGGACATCCACTCCACAACCTCATCGTGATAAATGTGCTCCCCTCCTAGATCCAATACTGCTTCCCAACCTAGCCGGTCGAAGCATCGAACCACCCCATAATTCTCAAACTCATCTTTCTTAACTCTCTTTTCGACCAAAACCTTGCCAGAGAATTTCTTTGTCATGAACAATTGTCGTCGAATATTTGCCGGATGTTGTGATAGATTGAAGTCCGGGTTCCATTCTACCCTCGGTTGGGTAGAGGAACTAGCGCCTTCCCCCACGCGTTGTCTAGTTCGGCGAGACATCTGCAAATACGACAACTTAAGTATATATATATATAATTATAAAATTCTTAATTCGTTCTATTTTCACAACAAAGAACCACGATTGATAAATTGTGCAATTATCATATCAAATGTAACATAAAGATGCATAATTAATTCATGTCAATTTAACCATTTTTTCATCTTAATAATTTAGGCAAAATGCACAAAATAACAACCAACTTTCCGGAAATTGACTAGCATGCCTTTTTCTTACTCGTGCTCATACTTTCACTTAATACTCTATTCTACACTATGAAAGCACTTAGAATGATCATGTATAAGTGGTCATGCAACAAGTCAATCTAAAAGTCAAAATTCATCTTCAAACTCCATTAAAGCTTACTAGTTCAAGAATGGTGGAGCTTTTTGTACCTTGTTCTTGATGAAGAACGAAAGAGAGGTTGAATCTAAAGTGGTGCTAGATGATTCCTAGCTTAACTTCAAACTTCCCCAACTTGAGTTGCAAACTCAAGTTCCTTGCTACTTCTTGCGTAATGTCAATCACTAGCTTGATTTTTAGTGATTTTTGTGGGCAAAAATGAGTTTTTTAGGTGAAAATATGTGGAGAAAGTGAAGGAGCCGTAAGGGGGGCGCAAGGGGTGCTCTTGTAGGGTTTTGCAAAAAAATTTTCTATTTAAAATGAAGGAGTTTCGGGCAGGCGCACCCCTGGGCGCAGGCCTGCGCCGGCGGCTGCGCTTGGGGGGCCTGTTCGGTTCAAAAAATTTTCGTTTTTCCAGTTGGTCGGGTGCATGCTTGGTTTGATAATTTACGTTTTTTCCGGTAAAAAATATGGTTTACAAGCATTTCTCCTACACTTTTTTAACACATATATGTGTTTCCCCTTCCCCAACTTTAAAGATTGTGTCGTCCCCGACACTACGGAGGCTAAAATCGTTCTAAGAGCATAATAATATGTAGGTAAAAGAGATATGCAAGTCAAATGTTCACTAAGCATAGCATGCAATTTGTTACAAAATCTAAAAGTTTACGGTGCCAACACGAACACCACGCATATAGTTGTTATGGCCTAGGGCCATTTACAAAACCGAGTATCAATTGTTTGAAAGTTTAAGACCATAGTTTGTTAGAGAGAATTTCCCGAAAATATAGAATCAATAGTCATCAGGAGACGTCAAATGAGATGTGTTGGTTGAGACGGTGTGGGAACTACGGCGGCCGACTGCCCGCTCGAGCTCCTCTATCCTCGTTTGGAGGCTAGCGAGCCAACGGGAGTGAGCTCCCACCGTGATCCCGTGAACATTGACATCTTGTTTGAGCTTGTCAACCTCCGAAAGGACTGCAGCGTTTGCTGCCAGTAGTCCTTCTACCGCATTCTTGATGGCAGTCAGGCGTGCTTCTAGGACCTCATTCTCCGATAAGTGTGCATTTGATGAACCTCCCTTCTCAAACTTTACCTCGGCTTTCACAAACTTTACTTCATATTTTTCAAACTTAAAATCACCTACTCTCACTTTACCCTTGTCTAGAGGTTGGTCATATCGATAAAAGGATTGGCTGGCAGGAATGATCGAAACAGTACCATGCGCGGGGTCCTTAATCAAGAAAGTGCTCGATACTTGTTCAAATTGTAAACCCGCCATAGTATGCCGTGTAAACCAAACATCATTGGGTCCCAAAAGTCGTGGGCTTGCCCCTTTCGATATGACTCCCATACTAATAAAGAGTTCAGTGAGCATACGTCCATACGGTATTTCCATGTGTGGTTTGACGAGGGTTGCTTCCCAAATATTCTGCATCATGATGTACGCGAGAGAGATGGCCGGTTTTCCTGTGAGCAAAGCATGAATAAGTATGACTTCTCGGGTTCGAACGGCAGTGGTATTAGCGGATCTGGGTAAGATATTGAAGACAATGAGTTTCCACAAAACTTTGGCCCAAGGCCGAAGATCACCCCGATAGTACTTTGAATAGACCCTTGCTTGTTCGATCGTAAGATTGAAAACCTCAGTTAGCTTTTTAGCCCATCCCTCCGAGTGTCTCAACACCCCACTAGATATGTCCTGTGCCGTCCAAAATTCCCGTGCGACCGGGACATCCGTATCAAAATCAAAATAATCGCATAAGTCTTTCCTAGAAACTACCACTTCTTTCCCATTGATGCGACCTCGTAATTCAAAATCATGTTCCACCGCCCCCTCTCTTCGGATTAGAGTTGTCATCCATTCATAGATTTCGGTCTCATGCACATACGGAGTTTCAATTTGCAATGCCCCTGACCACCCAATCCGGTCAAAGCTCTCGATAATCCCAAAGTGTTTAAAATCTGATTCCTTAAGAGTCTTTTCTATGAAAAAGTGTGTGGGTGGTTCAGAAACCGGCGGCGAGGGTGGTGGTGACGGATACTCGATGTTTATCGGGATGGGGGTATGCACACGCATTCTCGGGGTGCGAGTGATACGTCGGCGAGAATTCCCTGTGAATTGTTGTGACATCTATGCACATATAGCAAAGAGAAACGAAATTTAGCACAATTAAATGCACACAATGGCACACAAGCATGTTAGTCTCGATGGAGTTCGAAGAACCCGGTGAGAAATACATAAATGTTGAGTGCAATGCGTTCCATGAAGGTGCAAGTAATTTTAATGTAGTGACCCTTCTCCATGAAGATGGTGCATGTGCATGAACGATGACGGTAACGAAACATGGCAAGATTTGTCGTGACGTGCATGATTATGAACGACAAATGGAGCGATTAAAAACACGAATCATGAAGTTGAAATGGAGCAACGTGTTCACCCTAAGTTTAGCATAGAATAATGCTTCTCCACTGGATTTTATCACTTAATATAGATTTTCTAAGCATGTCACAGTGAAAAATTCATGAAAACCCCTATATTAAGAAAGTAACTAGGAAGGCATGAAATGTGTATGTTCTAGCATGTAGCACATAACTAATGACAAATAGAACTCTGAAATATGTTCATCTTCAACATTGTGAAGTTAGGGCAATAATAAGAATATCAAACCTCCATGGAAAAAAAAATAGCATCTCTTGGTATGAAAGTAAAAGATGAGGCAGAAAATCACTTACATTGGTGATATGATCAAAGGAAGAGCACGAATCAAGCAAGAATTCCAGGTTCCAGAAGATTTGGGGGCAAAAAGAGGGTAGAATTTCGGAGGTTTTTGAGAGAAAATGAAGCAAATGGGGTGAAAAAGGGTTTAAAAATCGCAGAAATGCATCGAGGCGCAGACGCAGGCGCACCCCTGCGCTGGCCGGTGCGCTTGGGGCGCAGGCCTGCGCTGGCCGGTGCGCTGCACTGCTTCTAGGCGGTTTTTGTGTGTGCTGTTTGTAGCGTTTGGTCCCCCTCAAAAACTAACGAATTGTCGTACTACGTACATAATTTTGTCTTCTATTTGACCAAATTTTCGTCTTTCTTTGGCTCGGGATGCGCAGCTTTTGAATGGGTAAATTTTTCCCCAACTTAGTTGGTTACGATAGGTATCACCAGAGTATAGGATGAACTATTATTTGACTAACTAATTTAAAAGAGCACAAACTAAGGCATAATAAAAATTAATCTGCAGAAATTAAAACACACTTTCGTAGTGAAAACGATTGCACTTAGCACGTGCAACAAGCCTTTAAACCCCTCAGTAGCCTGAGTGGACGAGTTATAGTCTCGTGAGGGTTTCTCTGGAACACACCCACAAAGTTCACTGGATTGCCTTCCAGAAAGCGCTAAGTTTAATGTCTTCAGCCAGACATTTTGGAACTTTTTAGTATTTAAGTGATATCTTCCAAGACCATTATCTCAGATGATATAATTTCATTGTCAGCCCATTGTACAAATAATTTTAATCTGTGTCCGTTTACTTTAAACGGCTCACCACCTTTTTGATCTATTATTTCAACTGTACCATAGGGGTAGACGTTAGTCACTGTGTATGGGTCTGTCCACTTACTTTTTAATTTGCCTGGGAAGAGCCGCAGGCGTGCGTTAAATAGCCAGACTTTGTCACCTTTATTAAACACCTTTCGTTTAATTATTCGATCGTGGAAAGCTTTTGTTTTTTCTTTATATATTTTAGAACTTTCATAAGCTTCCTTGCGAGTTTCTTCTAATTCGTTCAGTTGGTGTTTCCGATTTATACCGGCAGCTGTGAAGTTAAGGTTTGCGTTTTTAATGGCCCATAAGGCTCGGTGCTCTAACTCGACCGGGAGATGACATAATTTCCCATAAACTAGTTTATAGGGAGACATACCAATAGGGGTTTTATACGCTGTACGATACGCCCAAAGTGCATCATCTAATCGTATTGACCAATCTTTCCTATCGGGTCGCACTGTTTTTTCTAATATACGCTTAACCTCCCTGTTAGATACCTCTACTTGTCCGCTAGTTTGTGGGTGATATGGGGTAGCTATCTTATGCGTTACTCCATAATGCTTAAGTAGTTTGCTAAAGTACATATTTTTGAAATGAGAACCCCCATCACTAATTATGGCTCTAGGAATTCCATGACGAGAAAATATATTACGTTTGACGAATTGGCAAACTACTTTGTGGTCATTAGTCCTTGTGGCTTCGGCTTCTACCCATTTAGAGACGTAATCAACTGCCACTAAGATGTATTCGAAACCGTATGACTTAGGGAATGGTCCCATAAAGTCTATGCCCCACACATCGAAAATATCTACTATGAGGATTGGTGTCATAGGCATTTGGTCTCTTTTTGAAATACCTCCTATCTGTTGGCATCGTAGGCATGACTTAACAAATTCATAGGAGTCCTTAAAGATAGTCGACCAAAAGAATCCACTTTGTAGGATTCGATGACCTGTCTTTTTAGCACTAAAATGGCCTCCGCATGCATACGAGTGACAGTGATTTAAAATGTCATAATGCTCATTGTCTGGAACACATCGCCGGATAATCTGATCTACTCCTATTTTGAATAAATTCGGCTCCTCCCAAATGTACTGTTTAGTTTGGGAGAAGAAATACTTTCGTTGATGTGAGTTCTAGTGGCTTGGGGTTTTCCCTGTAACAAAATAGTTTACTAAGTTAGCAAACCAAGGCACTTTTGCGATGAACAGTAATTGTTCATCTGGGAAATTGTCCCGAATGGAGTCCAGCATATCAGTGGTGATTGCTGGCAGTCTCGAGAGATGGTCTGCTACTACATTTTCTGAGCCCTTTTTGTCTCGGATTTCTAAATCGAATTCTTGTAGTAACAGTATCCAACGAATTAGCCGTGGCTTAGCATCTTTCTTAGCCAAGAGGTGTCGTAAGGCACTGTGATCGGAATACACAATTACCTTAGCTCCCCAAACGTAAGATCTAAACTTATCTAGCGCATACACTACTGCAAGCAATTCTTTTTGAGTTGTTGTGTAATTAATTTGAGCTTCAGAGAAGGTTTTGCTTGCATAGTATATTACCACTGGCTTTTTGTCCACTCTTTGACCAAGGACGACACCTACTGCGTGATCACTTGCGTCACACATGATCTCAAAGGGCTGAGACCAATCAGGTGATTGCAGAATTGGTGCCTCCGTGAGCTTCATTTTTAATGTATTAAACGCCTCGTTACAATCTCTATCAAAGTCGAACGGTGCATCCTTAAGAAGAAGGTTACATAGGGGTTTGGTTATGGCACTAAAATCTTTTATGAACCTCCTATAGAAACCTGCATGTCCTAGAAAAGAACGAATTCCCTTAATATTAGTTGGCGGTGGTAATGATGAAATTATTTGTATTTTGGCTCGATTAACCTCCATTCCCCTTTCAGAAACTATGTGTCCCAAGACTACTCCTTCTTTAACCATAAAGTGACTTTTTTCCCAGCTTAGTACCAAATTGGTTTCAGTACACCGCTTGAGAACTTTTTCTAAATGAGAGAGACACCCTTCGAATGACTTATCAAATATAGAAAATTCGTCCATGAAGATTTCGAGAGACCCTCCGACCATGTCTGAAAATATAGCCATCATACATCGTTGGAATGTGGCCGGAGCGTTACATAATCCAAATGGCATTCTTCGGTAGGCGAATGTGCCATATGGACATGTAAATGTCGTTTTATCTTGGTCTTCTGGGTGTATCGTGATTTGGTTATACCCCGAATAGCCATCTAAGAAACAATAGAATTTCTGCCCTGCTAATTTCTCTACTATTTGATCGATGAATGGCAGGGGGAAATGATCTTTCGAAGTTGCGGCATTTAGCTTTCTGTAGTCGATACATACTCTCCACCCCGTCACAGGGCGAGTTGCAATCTTTTCTCCTTCAGGAGTATCGACAACAGTGATTCCAGATTTCTTTGGAACCGTCTGTGTGGGACTAACCCATTGGCTATCTGATATCGGATAGATAATTCCAGCATCTAGCCATTTTAACACTTCTTTCTTCACTACCTCTCTAAGGTTAGGGTTTAGCCTTCTCTGAGCATCTCTGCTTGGCTTGGCTGTCGGATCAGTTATAATCCTATGCATACACAACGTAGGGCTAATCCCCTTAAGATCTGCTATGGTCCAGCCTACCGCTTCCTTATATCTCGATAACACTTCTAACAAGGTTTTTTCTTGTGCAGCAGTAAGATATGTGGCAATGATTACAAGCAGTGTACTCTCAGGGCCAAGAAAAGCATATTTGAGTTGAGCTGGAAGTGGTTTCAACTCTAATTTGGGTGGTTGCTCTAAAGATGGTTTTGCTGATGGTGGAAGGTCAGTCGGAAGTTTCTCGATCTTATGTGTCCAGGGTGGTTGAGTAGAATCCACCGACTGAACACATTCAAGTTCAAACTCCTTAGCTTCAGGCATATTATCTAGCTTATGCTCATTGTAGTACAGAAGCAGCTCCACTGGATCTTTACATGTTATTATTGATAATTGTTGTTGTATTAAATCATCAACTAGGTCGATCATGTAGCACTCTGAATCCAATGGTGCATTGGGTACATTGTTAAAGACATTAAGTCGGAGTTTGCGGTTTCCGAATGCTATGTCTAATGCACCTGTCCTGCAATTGATTTGAGCGTTGATTGTGGCTACAAAAGGGACGTCCTAATATGATTGCCGGTTGGCTTTCTTTGTAAGCACTATCTGAGTCCAACACTAAGAAGTCTACTGGATAGTAGAAGTCTTCGACCTTAACGATTACATCAGATAACATCCCTCGTGGTACTTTGGTAGACCTATCTGCTAATTGTAGGATGACATCTGTTGTCTGTAGGGTTCCTAGATCGTGTTGGTCAAATAAATTACCAGGTAAGATGTTAACACTCGCCCCTAAGTCTAGAAGTGCTTCTTTAATTTGAATATCGCCGATAGTTACCGGAATCAAGGGTGATCCTGGATCTTTTAGTTTTGGCGGCAGTGAGCTAGTGATAACTGCACTGACTTGTTCAGTGAGGTTGATTTGCTTTGGAAGAGTTATTTTAAATTTTCGTTTCTGAGTACAAAGGTCTTTTAAAAATTTAGCATAAGAAAGGACTTGTTGTATAGCCTTGATTAAGGGAATGTTAATTTTAACTTGGTTAAAGATATCCCATAATTCTTCGTTTTTAGGTCCTTTCTTACCATAAGGGAATGAAGCTGGATTTTCTAAGGCCGTTGGGTAGGGAGCACTTTCAGTATTGGAACTCCCTTCCCCAACTTTAGTCTCTACTGGTTTCTTGGCTTCTACTTCCTTAAAGGTTACTTTCTTAATTTTTGTTTCTACCTTTGACTCCGATCTGGGTGGTTCTTCTTCATAAGCAATTTCTACCTCGTCGTCAGTCTCACTCTCCTTAGGCATTTCTATTTTATTATCTACTTCCTTTCCACTCCTAAGGGTAGTGACTTTATTAACTTCATTCACTTCGTTGACTTCATATTTCTTTTCTTTTCCATGGTGATGCGAGGGGTTAACTGTGGTGTTGCTTGGAAGCTTCCCTTCTTCTCGTTTAGTCAGAGACTCTGCAATTTGTCCCATTTGCCTTCCGAGCATCTCCATAGTTTTCGCTTGAACCATGGTTTGTTGTTTCATGAATTCCATAAACTCGGAAAATTCTTTCGAATTCCCCGACACTTGTCGCGAATCATTTTCTTCTTTAGGGTCTTGGCGCTTATAGTACCGATCATCCTTCGTAGCTGAGGTCGATCCATATTGGAAATCTCGGTTTTGTTGACGAGGTTGCTCATATCTTGGCTTCGGGGGAGCATCATTATCTTGATTATCCCTCCAACTAAAGTTCGGGTGTTTTCTCCATCCCGGATTGTAGGTCTCCGAGTATGGGTTCTCCCGTTCTCTTCGTTGCCGAAAGCCAAAAGCTTCGTTCACATACTCTTCGTGCGTGAAGGTATGTGGGCAATTCTCGGTTGGATGAGAAGGATCTCCACAAGTGACACAGCAGACCTGTGCCGCTGTAACCTTTCCCATTCCTTTCATCAACAAGTCCATCTTTTTGCTTAGTTCGGATATATCAGATTTAACTTCCTTCTTCCATGCGTTGTCTATGCCCATAACTTGGACACCAACACTATTATCCGAACCCGCTTGGACTTTTAAACCTTTGCTTAACTGGGTTAATAATTCCCAAGCTTCGTCATCTTCCTTGGCTAAAAAGGTTCCGCCTGAAGCAGCGGTGATCATATTCCTACTTTCTTGACTAACCCCATCGAAAAAGGTTTTAATTAGCATCCATTTTGGAATTTCATGGTGAGGGCATGTTCTTAGTAATTCATTTAACCTATTAAAAGCTTCATGAAATTGTTCTCCATTTTTCTGTTTAAATCCAGTAATTTCTTTACGTTTTTCTGTAGTTTTACTAATTGGGTAATATTCGGTTAAAAATTCTTTTTTCATCTCATCCCAGTTAGTTATACTATCAGTGGGAAGTGACACGAACCAGTTTTTCGCTCGTTCCTTCAAGGAGAAAGGAAAGAGTCTGAGTTTTAGTGCGTCTACGGTCATTCCCCTAACGTGATTGGCCTTACATATGGCAGTGAATTCAGCTAAGTGCTCATACGGTTCTTCGCTTGGTGCTCCGCGAAAAACGGGTAATATGCTAAATAGTTGTGGCCTAATTTCAGGTTCATTCTCGTTAATTGGGTAGAGAATGGGTGATCGATCAGGGATATCACCCGGCCTATAATGGGATTCTACAGTTCTACGGTCTCCCATCGGTCTTTGGTTTTGTTGGACGTTGACAAGAACGTTATCGACGTTCTCGTCTTCCGAATTAATTATTTCTTCTTCCACGTTTACTTTAGGAGCAGTATCTTTAGTTTCGTTTACTTGAATTGTGGCTCGCCTATTAGATCTAGCAGTTTTTTCGATTTCTGGATCAAACTTCAAGGGTGAAATTCTACCAGAATATCGTGTGTGCATAAACCTATGAGGGCTAGATGAATAATTTGAACTAGAAATTTTCTTTTTGGTGAGAATTGATGCTTGTGCCACAATTTTCTTTTTCTTAATAAACTAAGGCAATAATTAAAGCTTAAAAACTAATTAAATAGAATAATAGCAAAATAAGGAAACTTAAACTAATTTAAGTAAGCAAATAAAAGCAAATAAGTAAATAAGTAAATAAATTGAAATTAACCAAATTAACTAAGTTACCTAAATTACTCTAGAACAAATAAAGTAACTAAACTAAACTAATTACTAAAATACGTGATTTAAGCGCAACCGCTCCCCGGCAACGGCGCCAAAATTTGATGCGAGTGTCGTTAACCCGTCAAAAATACCACTAAATACCTTAGAAGCTAGGGTAAGTAGGGATCGTATCCACAGAGAGCGAGAGGTTAATTGCACGTATTTAAGCGACTAGCATTGTAAAACAATTAATTTAGAAAGATTGATTTGGTTGTAAAAAGGTGATTGCTTGATTTATAAAACTAATTACTTGCGAAATTTGTGAAAAGAAAACTTAAGAAAATTGTTTGATTGAAAAAAGTACAAAGATAATCATTCCCGGATTCCACACCTCGCTTTGCGTTAATTTATAAAAACGATTTGAAGATTACATAGACATAATCTTTGTTATAACTATTATTTAAACCATTACGTGATCTTGGGTATAGCGCGTGACACGTTTGGTTACTCGTCTTAATTAAATAACTAACTCGGCACGAATAATAAAATGTCTACGAACTATCTTGCGAAACGTAACAACAAAATAATAATCATTCGTTTACAATCAAAATATAAATAATAAAAACCATGCAAACTTAAAGTAATCGTTCATAAAATAAAACTTAGCGATGTGCTTCCTCCGAGAATGATTATGATGAGCTTAGCCGGACATAGTTGATGCAATATTCAAGAGTTGTGTATCCATCTCCGTAGCTTGACTCGTGTGTTCGTCGTACGTGTGTTCGCTCAAACAGGGTTCTTTTCCTTAGCCTCCTCCTCCAAAAAACGATGGTTTCCACTGAGATATGACTTTGTATTTATAGGAAAAGCTGGAAAAACCCTAAAAACGGCCGTCTAATATTTTAATGGGCTGGGCGCAGCCGTAGGCGCAGGCCTGCGCCCCCCCCCCCCTGCGCCTGTCTGTAAAATCCGTATTTTTGTGAATTAATTTCTTCTGCCGAGCACGTGGTTTGGGCGCAGGGCTGCGCCCCTCTCTGCGTCTGGCTCTGAATTTTTGTCCTTTTTACGCCATTTTAAACCGGATTTTGTTTACCTGCACAAGCACAGAATTTATTCAATAGCGGCACATTCTATAACACTTTTGTATTCAAAACAACTCTTTTACGCTTAATAAACATGATAAATTGTAACCCGATCAGGCATGTATGAGTTTCGCACAAAATGTGTACCATCTTCACCGTCCTCACCCGCGATCTTTACCATGCATACCTCCAATTCCACTACATGGCATCATCGGCTTGGACACCCACACACTAAAATTTTCAAGCTTTTATCTTCGCATATTTCTTTCAATTCAAGTTGTCCTCTTTATTGTAATGCATGCAATATTAATAAAAGTCATCAACTTCCTTTTGCAAATTCGTCCCTTACGTCTACTTCTCCTCTTGACTTAATTTTCTCAGATGATTGGTGTTCACCCATAACATCTTTTGACAATTTCAAATACTATATCATATTTGTTGATCATTACAGCAAATACATATGGCTTTATCCTCTAAAAAATAAATTTGACTCTTTCAATGTCTTTATTAGATTCCAAAAACTTGTTGAAAATTTTTTCACCACCAAAATTAAACATTTTTTTTCCGATAATGGTGGCGAATTCATCAAACTTGCCTCTCATTTCACTTCTTGTGGAATTTCCCATCTCACTAGTCCACCTCACACTCCTCAACACAATGGTTATGGCGAAAGACAGAATCGACATATTGACGAAACCGGCCTTTCCTTACTTTCTCATGCTACGCTTCCAATCACATTTTGGTCGCTAGCATTCACCACCGCTACCTACCTTATCAACCGTCTTCCTACCCCAACCTTAAACAATCAATCTCCTTACTTCACCTTATTTCAAACGCATCCCAATTATAGTAAACTTCGTTCTTTTGGTTGCCTATGCTACCCTTGGTTACGACCATACTCCCCTCACAAACTCCATCAACGTTCCACACCTTACATTTTTGTTGGCTACTCTCCCACTCAAAGTGCCTATTACTCCCTCGATCCCACATCCTTCAAAATATACACTTCTCGTCACGTTACTTTCGTTGAACATATTTTTCCCTTCTAAAAAATGACAAACTCCACACACCAAATCGAACCTCCAAATTTAGAGGTTTTGGCCCCTTTTTCCGTTTCAATTACTTCTCAATCTCGATCCTCAAACTGCTTATCTAACTCAGACGTGTCCCCATCTCTTTCTCCTATCAATTCTTCTAATTCTTCTACCTCTAATTCCACTCCTTCCACAGTGCCTATATCCCCTACACCCTCCTTAAATACTTCACCTACCTCTTCTACATCCACCACCTCACAGCCCTCCACTCCACCCCCACCAAAACCAAACATACGTCAAAACCCAAAACCTAACTCTAAATATCATAATTCTGATTACCAACTTTACACTCTATCTTTAAATTTGTCCCTTGAACCCCCGACCATTACTCATGCTCTTAAACATCCTTCTTGGCGTGCCGCCATGCAATTTGAATTTGATGCACTTCAACGCAATCAAACTTGGACTTTAGTTCCCTCTACACATGCCTCGAATCTTGTTGGTTGCAAATAGGTATATCGTATAAAGTATAATCTCGACGGTTCAGTCGATTGTTTAAAAGCTCGTCTTGTTGCTAAGGGCTTCACTCAACACCCAGGCGTTGACTATTGTGAAACTTTCAGTCCCATTCTCAAACCGGCAACACTTCATTTAATCCTCACTCTTGCTGTCTCCCAAAACTGGATTCTACATCAACTCGACATCAATAATGCCTTCTTGCAAGGCACCCTCAATGAAGATGTCTATATGGCTCAACCACCCGGCTTCATTGACCCTGCCTTCCCTTCCCTTGTTTGTAAATTAATAAGGCTATTTATGGTCTAAAACAAGCCTCTCGTGATTAGTATGATGAGCTAAAAGCTTATATCTTCTCTCATGGTTTCAAACCCACTATTTCTAATTCCTCTCTTTTTACTCTCACGGTTGGTTCTTTTCCCATCTACATTTTAGTCTATGTTGATGACATCATCATCACCGGTCCCTCCACTCCTTTAGTTACTCGCTTTATCAGCCTCTTGTCCACAAAATTTTCTCTAAAAGACTTAGGTCCTCTCTCGTACTTTCTTGGTGTTGAATGCATTCCACATTCTCGTGGTCTTCTCCTCTCTCAGACAAAATATATCACTGATATTCTAAAAAAGGCACAAATGAGTGATTGTCGACCCGTTTCCACTCCTATTACCTGCTCTGAAAATCTCACTCTTACTGGCACCCCTATATATCCCTCTCCTATGGATTATCATGCAATTGTTGGAGCTCTACAATATCTATCTATTACTAGGCCGGATGTTGCTTTTACTGTGAACAAACTCTCTCAATTCATGCATGCTCCTACCTTTCAACACTGGTCGGCCATCAAACGCTTACTTCGGTACCTCCAAGGTACAAACTCTAAGGGTCTTCTACTACGAAAATGTTCGGCTCTTAATTTGCATGCTTTCACAGATGCTGACTGGGCGGGTGACAAGAACACTTATCGAAGCACCACTGGCTATATCGTTTTTCTTGATAGCATGGAGCTCAAAACGCCAAAGTACTTTAGCCCGAAGCACAACGGAGGCTGAATTTCGACCGGTCGCATCTGCTACGACTGAGGTTCAATGGCTTGCAAATCTTCTTCAAGAGCTTGGTTATCAGTTGACAGCAGCCCTCACCATCTATTTCGATAATTTGAGTGCCACCACATACTCCCAGATCCAGTTTTTCACTCTCGAATGAAACATCTTGCTTTAGGTTTTCACTTTGTACGTGAAAAAGTGTAGCTTGGTTCTCTACGTGATACACATATTTTGGGGACGATCAACTAGCAGACGTACAACAAAACCATTATTAAGACCTCGCTTTCAGCTACTAAATTCCAAGATTGGTCTAGTCTCTCGCTCGTCCATCTTGCGGGGGAATGTTAAGTGAAACCACCAATTCAATTATCATATTTAATTTAAATTCAAATTTTTATTATAGAAATAGGTATAACCGAATGATTAATCTTTATTATAATGCAAATAGAAGAGTGCAGTATTGTGATTAAGAGAAAATAACAAATGCCCTATATATAGATCAAGGAACCCCTAACATGAGCAAACCCTAAAAGCCCAAGGGGACTTAATGGGCCTAACATTATTATAACCCTAATATCCCCTCTCAAACTCAGAATGCCACGGCAATGAACATTGAGAGTTTGTCCGAAAAAAACGAAAAACGAGAAGTAGAGTGCGCCTTAGTAAAAATGTCAGCAACTTGAAGAGCGGAAGGAACAAATGGCAAAGAAATAGTTCCCATCATAAGATGATGGTGGGTGAAGTGACAATCAATCTCAATGTGTTCCGTCCGTTCATGAAAAACAGAATTACGAGCAATCTGAATAGCACTTTTGTTGTCACAATGTATCGGGGTAGACTGAGATAATCGAACCCCCATGTCAGCAAGTAACCAGCGTAGCCAAACAACCTCACTAGTAGTAGCAGCCATAGCCTGATACTCGGCTTCAGTAGAAGAGTGAGAAACAACATCCTGCGTCTTACTCTTCCATGAAACAAGTGAATCTCCAAGAAAGACGCAAAGACTAGTAGTGGACTTACGATCAGTCTGATCCCCAGCCCAATCAGCATCATTGTAAGCACGTAGATCAAAAGTAGATGACAAAGGAAACACAATCGTCTGGATATGAGTGCCCCTTAGATATCTCAGAATGCGAAGGACCTCCCCCCAATGTGCAGTCGTAGGGGTAGTCACAAATTGACTAACAATATGGACAGCATGAGCAATATCTGGTCTGGTGACCGTGAGATAAACTAAACTACCCACAATGGTACGATACAAAGTTGGATCATCAAGAGGAACACCATCAGTAGAGAATAACGGGCATTAGTTTCCAAGGGAGTATACACGGTATTGTTGTCAGATAGGCGAGCACGTTCAAGCAAATCCGAAATGTACTTAGACTGGGACAAAATATATCCCTTGTCAGAGTGAGCAACCTCTATTCCCAGAAAATAACGAAGCAACCCCAAGTCCTTCATAGCAAAACGATGAGCTAAATCACGCTTCAAGGACTCAATACCGTCATAATCATCACCAGTAATAATCATATCATCAACATACAAAGACAAGAGTATCCGTCCTGCACTCGTACATTTAACGAACAAAGCAGAGTCATGGTTACTGGGATGAAAACCAAGAGAGGTGATCACGGTGGAAAACTTCTCAAACCAAGCACGAGGAGCTTGTTTGAGACCATATAAGGCTTTGCGCAGACGACATACTTCTCCTGGCTTGTGAGCAACACTAGGAGGAGGAGTCATATAGACCTCCTCACGCAAATCACCATTCAAGAAAGCATTCTTGACATCCATCTGAGAAATCTTCCACTTGCGAATAGAAGCTACTGCAATCAACATACGAACTGTAGTCATTTTGGCTACAGGAGCAAAAGTCTCCTTATAATCCAGACCATATTCTTGCAAATATCCCTTAGCAACCAGACGGGCTTTATACCGTTCAATAGATTCATCAGACTTAGTCTTAATCTTATATACCCAACGAGAAACAATAGAATGTTTCCCAGATGGCAGCGGAAGAAGATGCAAGGAACCTCAGAAGATAGTAATAGAGAGCAAGTTGTTTCAACGAGATGACGACATTTCCTTTCAGCAACGCCATTTTGTTGAGGAGTGTCAGTGCATGAAGTTTGGTATAGGGTACCATCAGAAGAAAGCAATTGTGTGAACTCATTAGAAGTATATTCCCCCCCCCCCCCCCCCCCAACAAGTCACACCTAAAGCATTTAATAACAACTGAATGTTGGGTTTTGACAAGAGCACGAAAATCCTTGTAAACAGAAAGAAAATCTGATCTATGTTTCATAAGATATGCCCATGTATAACATGTGTAATCATCAAAGAATGACACATAGTATTTGGAACCCCCTTTAGAAGAAACAGGTGGAGGCCCCCACACATCAGAATGAACAAGATCAAATGAAGCATAAGAGCAAGACATACTTTTATTAAAAGGTAAGGCTGAAAATTTTGCGAGTTTACACCCACTACAATTAGAAATATTAGATTTATTCAAATGTCCTAAAACGCCTGTAGAGGCTAAAAGTTGTAAACGAGAAGTAGACACATGACCCAAACGAGAATTCCATAAATAAAAATCAAACGACAATGAAGACAAACGAAATGAAGACAGATCAACACCCGCAGCGGCAACTTAGATAGCTTGAGATCATCCACAACATATAGCTCCCCTAGCTTATGGCCTGTCCCAATCACTGTCTGAGAACAAGGGTCTTGCACACAACAACGGGCATCAGAAAAGAGAACTTGATATCCAGATTTACATATTTGACTGATCGAGGCAAGATTCATGGTAAGAGTAGGAATATAATATACATTAGTAAGGGACACATGTGGGGAGACAATTGTACCAACACCTTCTATAGGCATAGGTGTTCCACTAGCAGACATAACAGATAGAGAAGAATCAGGAGATGATGAAACAAACGAAGACAAATGAGGTGACATATGATTGGACGCTCCTGAATCTAAAATCCATAAGGATGAAGGGATACCTGAATTACCAGACGAAGACAAACCTGAATGAGGAGAGGCTGACATGGCAGTGGATGTAGTGGAGAGGAATTGCTGTAACTGCTCAAACACGTGAGGATCCAAAACAGATGGAGAGGGATTGGTATCAGTAGATCCCGAATCAACAGAAGGTGTGAAAACAACAGCATTAAACTGAGGTGGACGAGACGTCCATCTAGAGGATCCCGGTGACTTATTCTGCGACAAAGAACGATTTGGCTGCTGTTTACTTTTGCTGAGCAATAAAGGGCATTGAGACTTCCAATGATTCTTCTGTTTACAATAAGCACACTCATCTGAAGTAGTCTTAGAGGCAGACCGCGTCTGATTAGAGTTAAACGAATGAGACCGTTGTGGGAAAGCAAAGACAGCATGGGTAGTAGTAACAGATGATTTAGTCCCCTGAGACTTCAAACGAGTTTCCTCTGCTATTAATTCATGAACCACCGAATCAACAGTAGGAAGAGGCGAGCGGTGAAGGATTGTCCCTCGTAATCCTTCAAAATCAGACCATAAAGCCATAAAAAATGTACCAAACGTTGTTCCTCTCCTATCAATATATGGCTGAAAAGTCTTCTAAGTGGTGGATTCAGTAAGAGCCAATTGGTCTCATAAGTCAGACATGGTGGAATAAAACTCCTGAATACTCAGTGTATTCTGTTGGAGCGCACGTATATCGGTTTCTAATTGATATTGCTTAGCGAAATTAGACTGCGTGTAAATTCTCTCCAAATGGTCCCAAACCTGTTTCGCGGTATCATATATTGCTAACTGAATGCCAATAGACTGAACCACAGAATTATTGATCCATGTAATAATCTTAGAATTATTAGTCTCCCATGTATCAATAGCAATAGCAAAATCAGTAGCATCAATATCAGTAGGTTTAACCTTAGTACCAGAAATATATCCCCACATAGGCTTTCCACGCAAGAAATTTTTCATCACATAACTCCAATACTCATAGTTCTTACCATCCAACTGAACGCTAATAGCCTGTAAGGAACCCTCTTTTCCACCCACCATGATAGAATAACCAAACAAAAGGAACACTCGAGCAAATAACGATAAATGACCACCCAACCGAGTACCAATACCAATATACCGCAAAACCAAACAAGTAAAGCCGCAACAAACAAACAGAGCATGCAAAATTGGTAAACCCTAATACGAAATCACATCAACCCACCAACAACATAGCATGTAACAGCCATAAAAAATTTACCAATCTAGATCAGAACCACCAAAAACAATTTTCTTAAACCAAAATTATCGACAGCCAAAAACAAAGATGTTTCGATTTACCGAACGAATCCAATGTCCGCAATGTTACCCAAATGATAAAACGATTTTATGAACATACTAGAAACGATAGATCAGAAACAAAAGATCAGAAACGGTGAGCAGTCAAAGCGAGAACAGCATCGGCGACGGCGAGCTAATCAGAAACTGCAGCGGCAAACAAAACAAGGCGACGGCGAGCATATCAGAATCGGCAGCGGCGAACAAAACAAGGCGACGGCGAGTAGATCAGATCGATCCGCGAAACCGGTGTATAACAAACAATCAAACATAAATCGACGGCTCTAATACCATATAGAAATATGTATAACCGAATGATTAATCTTTATTATAGTGCAAATAGAAGAGTACAATATTGTGAATAAGAGAAATAACAAAGGCCCTATATATAGATCAAGGAACCCCTGACATGAGCAAACCCTAAAAGCCCAAGGAGACTTAATGGGCCTAACATTATTATAACCCTAATAGTTATAACAGTCAATTAGAATTTAATATATAGGTACTCTCCTTTGCTTTGAATAGAACACAAGATTTTACTTCCAAATTATTCCTATCATAACCTTCATTTTAGGTCCCAATTTCACCATTAGAGAAAATGATTATTAACTTATTCTTGATGAACTTTGTCAGTGTCAGCAAGTAATGAAATCTTTATCTGCTTATTGACTTTTAAGTCATCGAGAAAGTGTAAGCGGACGTTTGGTTCGCAGATTTTTTTTCTTTAGGATTTGCATTATGCAGCATTTTCATTTATATCAGGATCTTGTTAAAGACTTTGTGTTATCTTTTAGGAAAAATTGGTTAATTTGAAGAATGTAATGCAACTGGACAATAACATGTAATAGTACAATGAATATCAACAAAAAGAATGGTTCAAATTAGAAAGGACCACATTTTAGAGCTTACTTTTGATAGATGTATAGTATTTTAAGGAATGACTAATCACCAAAAATAACAACAACTTTATAATTTTTTTAATCGATAATGGTAACATGTTTTAGAAGTTATCAACAATAGAAACAACTTTTATTTTTTGTTATCGATAATAAAAATTGTTGACCTAATGACCTGTTTACCAGGTCATCATTGTTATAATTGATAACAACGAAAAGTTGTTATTATTGATAATTTTTTTAAAATTTTTTTATTTTGTTATTTGATTATGTTTTGCTTTTTTGTTTAGAAAACAACCCACACATTATTATTAATATATAGATTGATTTATATAAGTTTTAGTTGTATTGAGTTGAACTTTTTCAAGGTTTATTGGACGATTATTTGAACTTATTACTTCGTAATCTACGTTTCCGAGATCTTTTATTCTCGTAGTTGAATCATCAAACTCAATGTTCTATCCGCAACTTGTCGTCTCTATTTCATCTTACCACCTTCAACAACAACAAAAAAAAAATTAATTAAGTACCACAAATCATACATTTATGCCAATTACAAAATTGATTACGCTAATGACGCTATATATTGTGACATAAAAAAATCGTATTTATAATTATAATAAGTAAATAAATAATTGATGAAATTAGATAATAGATATGACAAAATTTGAAAAGATGATCACATATTTTCGGGATGTTTAAGACTCATAATTTAATATCATTGAGTAATAATAAAACTCAAAAACATTAATATCATCAATAACTTTCGTATTTATGTATACTTGTAATAATAAATAACATACAACAAACTAGCCGGCAATAACGTAATGAATCAAATTATAGCAACAGTTTACATTTTCTATTCTTTGATAAAAACAAGTATAAATTTGTTGCAATTGTTGCTATTATTTGATTCATTACATTGTTGACGGCTAGTTTGTTGTAAATTATTTGTAATTACAAGCAGTGGCGGATCTAGGAATTTTTGTTATGGGTGTCACTTTTTTAGAGCAAGTTCAATACTTAGATTTTTGAAATATTTTCTATGATGGATCGGGTCACCGAAATGGATTGCCACATAAAATTAACAAATAACAATATTATTCTACTTAAAAAAATAGATAGTACAATATCATTAAAACTTTCATTCAGGGATTTGGCCATTCTATGTTTTTTATGATTAAAACTAAGTAATATTTCAATAATTTTTTGTAGGTGTCACTAAAAAGAAATCTTAGGTGTCACTCGAGTTTTTGATACATACATACCTCAGTATTTTGAAAACTTATAGGTGTCGAGTGACACCCGTATATATAAACTAGGTCCGCCCATGATTACAAGCATACATAAATACAAAAGTTGTTAAGAATATTAATATTTTTTAGATTATTATTACTCAATGATCTTATATGAGTTTTAAACATCATAAAAATCTTTGATCATCTTTTTAAATTTTGCAAAATTCTATAAACTTATATTTTCAACTTGTTTGGAGTTATATCAATTTTTCTAGGAGACCCACTATTCTAAAAATCATTTTTTTTGGCCATGTTGGAGTTATATCAATTTTTCTCTCCAACCATTCTAAATTTCTTAATTAAGTATAGTCATATTTCTATCCAATACCTATTTATATAAAAAAATTTTAGAGAGAGATAGAGAGTGAGGAAGAGAGAAAACCTAGAAGTCAAGCGGGAAGGGGAAGTCGCTACGGGGTAGGGGATCCTTGGCCAGTGTAAGGTGGTGATGTTCTCGCCGGGGTGAAACATATGTGGCAACCTCGAGCACCATCGGGGTGACTACTCTGTTTCCTTTTATATGCTATCTGCTCAGCCAAAGAAATATTACAACACAACATTTTTGTGGAAAGTATTAAATGCAAGTTTATCTATATAAGTGAAGCTCCAAATCAATACAAATATGTTTGATACTTGAATTATCAAGGAATATTCTATAACACTTACTCTCTTTGTTTATCAACGACTTACTAAAGATAGATTCGATGAGTGTAAAGTTTGAGAGCCTTTGTTAAGGATTCTCATCTAAGTGAACTTGAGTAGTGTTAGATCATCATGACAATTGAAGTAATGTGTTTAGAATAGGTTTACTTTATTGTATTCGTGGTTATTTTTAACCCCCATTCTAATCCTAATCATGTGTATTTGCATAAATGATAAGGAGTTTGCAGCTTTTGCATAACGAAACCAACAAAACATACTCTTAGTTTTTCCAAATATATATGTGTTAGTAAATAAGTAAAGTTTTTTCACTTATCATCTAACATCCTGGTACATGAATTTTCTAATTGGCTTTTTTTTATAATGAGTTGGATTAATTAAAAGATTACAACTAGAAATGGGCACGTAAAGAGACCACTTGAAAACAAGGTTAAAACAGATATATGTGCCACCTTGAGGCTTCGTGCTTCCATTCACGCCTTTAGAATTCAACCCTAACATGAGAGAGAGAGAGAGAGAGAGAGAGAGAGAGAGAGAGTGTGTGTGTGTGTGTGTGTGTGTGTGTGTGTGTGTGAGTGTGTGTGTGAGTGTGTGTGTGAAGAAATGAAGTAATTTTGTTGTGATTTCCGATTTAACTCGCCATCATCTTGTTCATAGCGTTAAATAAGCTTATTAGGCTCCAAAGTTTGAATTTAATTCTGTAATTTAATGTAAGTGATATCACCAAATTTACATATACATTCTAGCGATATTTTCCCTCTATTTTACCTATTTTTATTGTTTCTGATTGTCATTTTTGGTCATTTACGAAGACTGTTTTGATTTAAGCCTTTATTGTTGAAAAGATGAAGATTTGGGCTCCAGCAGATTTCGACTCGCCGAGTCACAAGACCCACTCGCCGAGTCGACATTAATTTCAGCAATTCTAGATTTCAGAAAGTTATGACTCGCCGAGTCATATGGTCCGACTCGCCGAGTCGGCTGTTGAATGTACGTGCGGGTAGTTACTGGGGTCCAATGGGCATGCGACACGCAATCGACTCGTCGAGTCGATCATGGTGACTCGCCGAGTCGACCGCAGATATATAAACTTTTTTATTCTCATTTCAGCAAAAACAGACGAACTTTTCACAACTTTTTCACATATTTGCTCTGCTCGTTTTTGAGAAGAGAAGGGAGATTTTGGCTGATTTCAAAGGCTTCATCAATAGGGAACAACATTACTACATCAAGAATCATCATTTGGGGAGTTTACTCGTTTCTCAATCTTTTGATTATGTGTAAACCTGTGATTTTCATTGTGTTCTTGATGGATTTGCTCCAAAATATGGAGTAGTGTTTTGTTGTAATCATTTGGGGTTAAAAACCCTAAACATTGGATGATGTTATTTTTGTGGTTAGAAGAATATATTTACCGTTGATCTTTTCATGAAATAGATTTTGATATAATGTTTGAGATGAATGATGAATGTATGATCTTGGATGATATATTTATGTGATGTGAGTCAATATTTAGTCATTCATTATTAACAAAGATGATTATTATTATTTTGTTGGTAGTTTTGATATTGTGAGATTCAAAAAGGGATTTCATTCATTATTTTGATCAAACATTATATTAAGGTTTGTGATTTGGATGTGAGTCTAGTTATAAACCACTTTGAGATCGTTATATTTGATTATTTTCATGATTAGATCATATTTGCAAGTGAGTTGATAATATTTGAATATTTAACTTTAATATGATTGAGTGATCTACATATTTTGGTTAACTAATCTTTTGAGGATTATAACATTATATTTGAGTGATCTTGATAATGTTATGATTATTGTTTGCTAAATGAGTTTTTGATAAATGTGTGGTTGAGTGATCTTTGCACATTTAGAATTAATTCTAGGATTAATATTTATTCATTTAATTGAGTGATCTTTATATGAATAATAGTTAATCCTTGTTATATTCATTCTATCCTTATGCTTATTGTCATTATCCGATGTTTAGGGGAAAAGATTACAAATGATTACACCTTTTGATATAAGTTTTTCTCAGTGATAAATTTCATTGTGTGTTATTTAAGTTGTGGAATTTTCGGTTCAAATCATTCTTAAAACACCAATTCGATTTATCTAATCTTTAGCTATCATCTGTTTTTCTTATTTCATCTCTGTCCCTGTGTTCGATATCCGGACTTACCTAAACCATATTAGTAAACGATAGGTGATACTTGCCTATTTATCCTCTAGTTTAGCTTAGTTATTTCCCATTTTTATAAAAACAAAAAGGTATGCTAGCGGCACATCAGTAAGGTTGTTAGAAATTTGTTAGTAAAGGTTTTTTATGAGTTGGGTACTGTTTTTAGTTCAATGTAACTGGAAAATCATAGTGTGGCCACGATGAGAGTGTGTCTATGATGGGAAGACTGTGATCGCGATGGGATTGTGGCCGTGATGGGATGAGTGTGGTCGTGATGGGAGTGTGGTTAGGATGAGATGAGGGTGGTCGTGATATGAGTGTGGTCGTGATCAAGGAAGAATTATATTTTTGTTATTTTATGTTATACTGTATCATATTAATAGTCTATTATCATGTAAAATATGTCTACAGGGTTATTGTAATGATGTATGTTATCTATATATGTTTCCAGAGTCTTGTACGTACCAGTTGGGTTCGATGACGGTTCGTTGGGGCTAGTGAGGTTGAGTTGCTAGCTTCAAGTGAGAGAATATTATATTAGATGCACTTTCATTCATACCTGAATTATTGTTTTATTATTTTATAACTTGTTAGGTTGTACGAATTTGTTGGTAATTGAAAAACAGAAGCTTGCTAATCAAACATGTCTTTATAAACTATTTAAAGTGTTATTTATATATTTCCAAGAGATTTGAGTTGTGATTTTTGTAGCAATGGCCAGGGGAAAATTTTATGTGATGGCCTTAGAGGTCAACTGCCCCCGATAGAATTTTGTTTATGTGTTATATATATCCTCAAAATAAATAGATCCTGTTTTTTGCTAAATAATCGGGCTCTATTGATTCCATTTTGAGGGAATTTTTTTTCTATAAATGGGCTTAATATGTGAGTTTTTTTAAACTTTTAATAGTAGTGTGATAACTTTTAAACCGACCTCCATAAAATTATGAAATAACTGAGCACTGTAAAAAGTATCGTCGGATTTGCTACAATGGATAGTGATACCATATATGGAGGTTGCTCCTGTCACTTTATATTGCTAACTGCTACTTTGTGTGGTTTCTTAACTTGCTTGGGTCACCGCCACAACGGTTGTTAGAATTATTTTACTGCGTGAGTCACCCCCACAAGTGTGGGCTAGCTATCTTATTTTCACAAATGGGTTGTTGGGAGGGGCTGGGGTTTTATGAAATTACTACTTAACGTGTTTAAGTGTTTTGTATATAATTAACCATTATATTCTCACTAGCGATTAACTACCGTTTCTTGTGTTTTGTGTGCATCTAGCGTAGTAAGAGGAATGATAATTAGCTTGTTGTCTCGTAGTAGGAGGCTTGATATCATTTTTGGGAGTATCTAGTTATCATCTATGACTTTTATGACTTTACTTTTCATATAACCGTGACTGGTCTCTAAATAAGGTTTTAAATTATTAGAATCGTATGCATTAAATATACACACATTGAGTGTATTATATTACGTAATATTATGACATGTAATCATGTATAGTGAATATGTTACATATTAATCATGTATAGTGAATATGTTACATATTAATCCAGGGTCGACCCTGGGCCTGGAGAACATGGGCCACCGCCAATTCACTATAAGGGACCCAAAAAAGAATTTGTATGTTAATATAACTCAGTTGTTCAGTATTACATTATATGTTTAATTAAAAAAGTCATAAACAATGTGTTGGTTTAGTTGTTAGTCATTTTATCTTGGAATCTCAATCGCATAGGATTGAATCCCATTGTGTGGATTTTTATTTTATTTATTTCATGTCACTACCACTTGGATCATTTACAAATATCTTCTTTTTGCTTTATATCAATGTACTATTAATCAAAATCAATATTTGTACTTTGTTTTTCAATAAGTTTGATTTTTTTGTTGTTCTATAACACGTGGTTTATGTTATTTATTATACGACTATTAAAAATACTAATGAGATATGTATTTATTTCTTGGGATGTTATTTATTTTTGACATGTATGTTTACTATTTATATTATGAATTATTTAAAATTTAAACTTTTTTTTCTCAATTTACTAATAAAAATATAAATTAATATTGTATGCAATTTTTGCCCAATTTATAACCTATGTTAGTATTAAATTTTTTTGCGGTTTTTTGGATTGGGGAAAATTCAGGGAAGCATCGTGAAACCATTACGCAATGACAGATTGAAAAGTACGTTTTTAAAGATATGACATTGACAATGGTGCAACAAAATCAATATTATTTAATTGTAATTTTTTACACGAATTTTGCTTATATATATAGGGCCCATCTTAAATATATGTCCGGGCCTCAAAAATGATAGGACCGTCGCTCTTTTAATCCCTCATTACATCACCAATATTCATTCAAAAATTCAAATTAAATAAACTAAAATATTAAAAACTTTTGGATTTAAAATTAAATATCATTTCAAAAATACTAGACTTTAACTTTGAGTTTCTTAAAGTTTAAATGTATATATTAATACTTAAGTTTATATTTACGTTTATTTGTATTATAAAACTAATACGATAAATAATAGTAATAATTTTTTTTTATTACTATAAATACAGTATAAATTAAAAAAAATTAGTAGGCTTTATTTAAACCCCACTTTGTGGAATAGGTTTTACACATGCTACAAGAAAAGTGTCTGTAAGGTCACCTACCTACGGATCCAATCTTGACGCGACACCGTCCAACGAGTGCAGAATCCTCGTTAGGGGTTTAACAGATTGATCTCACACACGAAACACGGAGACCAACATGATGATAGACGCAACGACGAACATCCCAACACGTGAATCTCTCCAAAACTCTCTGCTATTCGCACACAAGTACGTAATCGCCTCACACACGAATTTCTGCAAAGAGATTGTTAATCAAAACTGATTAACCCTTAATTATAACCATTAACTTCGAACTTGGCCTGGACAAGTTCGTGAAGGCCCAAGCCCACGAACTTGTCCACCAACAAGTTCGAATCCTGGCTTTGAACTTATTCTAGAACTTGTATTTGAACTTGTTCTAGAACTTATCTTTGAACTTATGTTTGAACTTATCTTTGAACTTATGTAAACAATAATCACAAACAAGATCAAACATATATACAACCAATATCAAACATATGCATTAACGTGCAATTACAAAGGCCTGAACTATTACAAAAGATTATCTACACTTAGACTGCTATCGTCACACAGGATGCACTAACAGACTCCCCCTTGACGATAGCTTCTAACTAGATATTCAATTAATCTAAGTACTAGGCCTATTCAGAATGCTACCAGCATAAAGTCCCTGTTCAACACAAACCTTTACCACATTCTGATACTTTTTGCCTTCAGTCTTCATATGAGCATCATAAGAGATTTTTTGGACATGAAGCTTAAGCAGATCATTTTTGGATAAGTTGACCAGGTGCAATGGATCGTACACTCTTAGAATCACTTTTTCTTCAAGGTCTTCTATAACTGCTTAGCCTGTCTCACTTTCCACATACCACCAGTTCAGATTGCCCAAAACGTCTTGAGGCATTGACTTCAGAGGAACCTTCTTCAAACATCTAACTGGCTTGTAATACATCTTCATCTAGGATCTGCCAGTTAGAGGATCGATTCTCGTATGATCCATTATCCTCTTTCCTACTCGTGGATTTAGCTTTTCAAACTTTCTAGATTCCCTTCCCTTCTGATAATCTTCGCAATTACTTCAGCGTAGGGATCATCTCCGATGTTGGCGAGCTCTTTCCATGCTAAGGCCTTTATTTCAACTTTAGGAAGTGAATTGAAGTCTCTCAATCTTCTCCTTAGATATTGCAGGTCATCCTTTCTCTTAATGATAAAAACATGCGGTTCTCGATCAAAGAACCAGCCAAGAATGCTCCCTGACAGCTTGCCAGCGCTCGGCACTTTCATCTTTTCCTTCACAGCTAATTCAGACCTTTTTTCTTCCTTTCTAAACCACAGCTTTCTTTTCTCTTCATTTGTGAGTTCCCGATCAGGTTCCTCACTTCCTGATTCAACATTTAGAGCATTCTTAAACACATCAATGTCTATCAAGTTCTGTTCTGCCGTAGTGTATGTATCTGTGATGGGATGTTGTTGAATGATGATTTCATTGGCCTCATCGTCTTCATCAACCAAAACTTCGTCATCAGATTTCCAATCTGCAACGTCTTCTGGGACGAACTCCACTTCTTCAAGATCTTCCTGATCAAATTCGAACTCATCTTCATCATCAGGATCTATCAGAGCCCCTATCATCTCTTGTTCAAAAACCTCTGAGGCTTCAGGAGCTTTTCCTTTCTCTTGAGCTTCACCTCCTCCCATACTTGAAGAACCAGGCTCCCCCTGAACATTTGCTTGCTGAGCAGTCTTTTGAGAAAGATCTGCTAGCTCACTTTCTTTATGTGCGCCTGGATCATCACCTTCTTCATCATCTCTCCTGACTCTCCTCAATTCATCACCTTTGCAACTGCTCTCCCCCTGAGCTTGGAGATCTTTCATTATCTGCTCAACTAGGATCGGCATAGTCAAAATTTGAGAACGCTGAGTCGTTAAGTCTTCTTGCTGAGCAGCAACAGTCGTTTGAAGCTTTGTATTTTCTAACTCCAGTCTTGAATTGTGCTGTTGCAATTCTTTGACTGCTGTTGAAAGCTGGTATATTTGGACTGTTTGGAAGTCCACTTTGCTCTTTAAATCTGTAAACCGCTAGTTTTCGGTGAATGGAGTCGAGGTGGATGGAACGGAGGCGGATGTAGATGGAGCTGCGGTTGATGCGGATGGAGCGACAGTTGACACAGATGGAGAAGCAGAAGTGTGATGGAGCTCCCTGCATGAATCGATGCCTCATTGCTCTATGCCTAGGAGCAACTGGAGTGTCTTCTTATAAATCAAAATCTTAATCTCCGGCCTCTTCATCATAGATTACGGGATCCATATCTGTCGATGGTGACAACCGAATCTTCAGCCTCTGTCTCCTCAGAACTAGATTCGGATTCAGACTCGGAGGCGGTCTCGACGTGACCCTCAGCCTCAGCCTGTTCCCAAGCTTCTTCTTCAGGAGGTTGATATTTATCTATCTCCTTGAAAATGTCATGTACATCAGCTGGAGATTCCAAAATGTCCTGAACCAGTTTCCTCCGCAGCTGCTCCTTGCGCCCAAATTTCCTCCAACGTTTGTTCCCGTTGGTCAAATTGTGGACCCGAACTTGATGGCCCAGTATCTTCACTTTATGGCCCAGCAGCTTCAATGGCTGGTTGGGAGCCGGGAATGGTTCTTCCAACCGGAGTTCGTCTTGCCGGTGCTCTTTGCTGTTGTTGTTGCTGCTGCTGCTGTTGTTGGGGTGGTACTTCACCTATCCAATTTTCTCCTTCCGGAGCGACAAAATCTGGATCTATCACTGCACCAAACAACGGTGCCACTTGAGGCCTGACCTGCTCAGCCCAGCGTGCATTATGGGTCTGGCAGTCAGCAAAAATATGTTTATCAATCAAAGCAACACCACTTTTCTCGGGTAGTGGTGGCAGATTCAGCAAAAATGTCGGATAATCATCATGATAAATCGGGGATACATCAAAAATCGTTCACTGGCCGGAGCAGTGATCTAGTGGACGAACTCTCCAAAAATCATTTCCGGAAAGCTAAACCTCTTATTATACACCAGGGCAATCAGAGCAGATTGTAGTTTTGACACCATAGTGTCGAACCCTGCCTTCTTTGGTGCAAAACATACCATAATGACATGGAATAGATACCTCCACTGCCCTATCACCCCGCTTTTTACATATGATGCCTTCGTTATGTCTTGTGCATAACCCATTCTTGGAAAGGCCACTTGCCTAATATTCATCGGAAAGTCTATCGGGCCTGCTTCCTGATCTTCGGTGCCTAATTGCAAAATCTGCCTCAACATATTTGCAGAAAAGACAATAGGTTGACCGCCTACTCTTGTACGTAGCACAGTAGGGGTAACCGAGCAGTCCACCTGAACGTGCTCCCAAAATGGCCACACATAGGTCAGCATGATTTGCAGATTATGCGTCAATGCATATGATACCCTGGACTGCGTCAGGAACTCTATCATCTAACGGTAGGGTTGAGGTTCCGGCAGTTGTAAATCCACAGCCATGACCATATTATGCTTATTATAGAAAGCACGGTCTCCCATATCTGCACACAAAATCACCAATCAAAAATTAGTAATTAATTTAAAATTAAATTTGTTATATTCGAATTTGTATAACTTCGAACTTGATTGAGTTCGAAGTCCAACACATTCGAACTTAGACAAATTCGAAAATATTAAAAAGCATTCGAACTTAATTAAGTTCGAAGCAGCTATTCGAACATGACTGACTTCAAACTTATAGATATTTCAATAAGTTCGAACTCTCTGACAAGTCGAACTTGAAGAACAAATTCGAAGTCGGTCACTTTCAACTTAAAAACTATGATTTTAACCCCATTTGACTTAATTAACCGTGTAAGCTAGTCCTTTTAGGTTCTAATCTAAGTTATGTATTGTTTATTTTAAGTTTTAGCTTTTAAAACTTGTGATTTAAAGTCACCTAGTTTTAAATGACATAAAACTCATATATGGTTGATTTTTGCCACAAAAATGTCCTAAACTAACACTTACCTAGTATTATGATGTTCATTATACTCAAGTATTTAGTGTATGTTCGAGAAACAGTGGAAAACTTCGAGAAATAGTAGGAAATTCGAATGTCGGTAAATTCGAGAATAAGTTCGAGATCGCCGGAGACAAGTTCGAAATTTCAAATTCGAGGGTAGGTGTCTTAAATGAAGTACTGTTGACCTATTTATATCAACCACCTTCGAACTTAGCTTATGTTCGAACTACCAGCAAGTTCAAAGGTAACTTCGAATTTGTCTAAATTTCGAACTTAAGTGAAAATTTTGTATATTCTTGAATAAAATACTTTTTCATGTAACGGAATTTTCCAACTTTGCAGAGGCATTCACACTAAGCAACAGATTTTCACGCAATATTTGTTTCTTCAACCAAAAATGCATCCTAGTAACTTTGACCTTTATCCTACTTAAAGTAAAATAAAATAGTATAAAATAAAATAAGATAAAGTAAAATAAACTTAAAAATACTCAAAAGTACTTTAAAAATTACAACTTATACTAACAGAATATTTTTGCGAGAAAGTCAAAGAAGGTTCAATCAGTTAGCGATGTCAAACGCACTTTCAGTATTTCACTTTCACACTTAGGAATTTTTTATTCCTTTAGTTGTTTGTCGTGATATGCATTCCAAGTCAATTGTCAGTATGTTTTTCCATTTAAACATTCAACACTTGGGAATTTCCTTTGGCCTTTTTATTTATCAAGAAACTACCTTACGTATCCCATACTTAGATATACTTCTATGATCAAGGCAGACACACAATGATTATAACTTTTCGGTATTGCAAATTTTCTTTAAAAGGCAAACGTCGGACACAGTTCTGTATTTACATACAACAGAGTGTCTTAGTTTGTCTTAGAGTTCCTTTTAAGTTAGCAAGACAGCGGTGACAGGTCTGTACTCACGTACAACAAAGCGACTTATCTTGCTAACTTGAGTCAAAACAGAGGTGACAGGTCTGTACTTACGTACAACAAAGCGACTTGTTTTGACTCCCTCTTCTTTTCAAACAATGTTTCTTTTCTTTGGTTTAAGATGTATTTTGATGTTGCTATATGACACGCGTCCAGTCGTTGTTAGACGGTCAAAAACAATTTATATCTCCAAATTACTCTATTAGATAGGATAAGTAGGGGTCGAGTCCACAAGGATTGGTTGGTTATCAATTTAGCTTTTAATAGTCAACATATGCGTTGCGATTTGTGCTTTTGAGTTCTTACACTCGAGTGATTTCTAATGGCTATTGACACACAATTAAGAGTAGCAATTACTAGGGATGAATAAAATACAAGAAACTATCGACTTTGATCAAATGGAGGAAACAGGGCGGCACTGGCTATTACGCTCGGGTAGTTTAATGGAATTATGGTCGAACGTACGAACACATAGACATACTCGTTGCAATGCCACTTGATTATTGATTTAATTTTTGGGAAAATCTTTGTAGAGTTGATTACTCGTCTTAGCCCTACGTGAGTTCGGTACAAATAATAACCATGCAATAAATTATCTTGTAAAGATAAACTTCAATCAATTAACGATTTCAAGCAATCAAATGATTAAATGTCCACAAACCCATAAAGATCAATTCAAATGAAAGAATTAATTGTTCAACATAAAACCATAAAAACTCCCTCGTGTTTTTCACCGAGATCCGCCAGAAAGGAATTAGCCGGACATCCGGATTATGAATGCAAAGCTAAAGTGATGAAACATGGTGGAGATGATGACTGCAATAGTGAGTGACCTCTCGGCCTTTTATCTCCTCCTGCGCTTAAACCCTGCACTGGCCGCTCAATTCTGTGCAAATTTCCGCACCATCGTCCAAGTGAGCATCCTCGACGCCCTCTCAGACGCCACCTCCATTTGACTGGCGTCGGGCCTACACTGAGGTTCTTTTTTCCTTGTATTTGGGCGTCTGCCCAAGCCTCGTCGACGCTGGGTAGGACGCTGGCTCTTTTTTCTTCTGTTTTCTTCATTTTCCAGCCTCTTTATCTTCTTTCACCTACACCACAACCATTCCACAGCAGTATCCTTTTCCACAACATATTTTAACTAAAAACACATTAAATGATTAATAAAAGCATAGAACTAAAAGGACCGATCAAACCTCCCCAACTTGAACCTTGCTCGCCCCGAGTAAGCAATCATAAATTAGAAATCAGAAAGTATGCGTAGCACATTGGTTCGTTAGTTCTAATGCTTCATGTCATTTAAATTATCTTTTATGCATTCATACAGTGTATCCTTCAGACTCATTTACATAAGCATGCAAGTCCTATTTTCCGTTTCCCTCTTACTCACAATTTGGGTAACTTTTCTCTAAGATCCGGTTCACTTGAGTGTGGGTCAATTGACCTTCTTTTACCTCTGTCAGCCGATCGTATCTTTTCTTTCTTCGGGCACTGACTTATTCTTTCTTTCCTTTTTCTTTTCTTTTTTTTTCTTTTTTTTATTTTTTTCAATTCTAATGACACCTGACTTTCTAACATTTCCTTTAGCGGGATTTGGGCCAATCGATCCCAAGTCAGATGGCTTTAGGTGACTAGGCATGTTGGTACCCCTTCGGACTTAATTTCCCAGAAATATTAGGTCATTCATTAGATGAGGTTTATGACACAAAAGTGAATTCGACTCTTTAGTGCTATTACCGTTCTTGCTTTCATGGACCACAGAAAATTCGAATTACATGCTTAGGTAACATTTTGCCCTACAGATGTCATGTATGCACATCTAAAAGGTAATCATCATTCCAGTTCACATTCTAATTAACAAGCCACGAGTTACATACCCCTAATTGATCCCATCATTTTTAACATGCAAACTCGAACAAACAAATTCGAATCGAGGGAGCTCAATCAAGCCATTCAGACCATAAAAAGAAATACTAAGTTAATCAAGAAAACAAACTCATCATAGCATAAGCAAATACTCAAACAATAAAGCACACAGAAATTAAAAACAAGAACGTGATTTGGGCTGATTGACTGATGTTTCACTGTAGTTCAACTTAATTGGGTGAATAGTATGCTTCATAGGCATGCAGGGCTGCTGGGACATTAGGTTCTCGTGGTGACGAACTCTCTCAGCATACTCCCATTGCAATCGATATAAATGGGTAGTATGGTACATCCTGGCGCAGATACCGGTATAAAGATCGTCCAACTGTTTTCTTTGAGCCCCCAATTCAGTCTGCACCCAATTGAGCTGCCTTTTGTAGAGATACCTTGCGGACGCTTCGCCCATCTGAAAAGCAATAACATACACATTCATTAGCTTCGTCAAACTTTGCTTTTTCATGTTTCCTTCACCTTTGCCGCCTCCTGTCCTGGTACGTGTTCAAGTAATATTCACCTGTTTGCCGACTTACCCGTGAATATGGAACCACCTCCCCAACTTAAAGTAAGGGTTGTCCCCAGCACATAAAGAGAAGAATTAAAAACAGATTCACGTATGAAGGCAAACACAAGCCGCATCACATAGAATCTTCATCACAAAGCAAGCATTATGCACGAGTAGAACAAGTATCAAAGAGCGATTACATACCTTGATGTATGCACATGGGAGAAGTTAGATGTATGCATGAATGTCCAACAAAGGTGCTCAATTTGCCACATAACGATGCAACTAAAACAACACTATAATATGCAATGCCGAACTCAAAACTATCCAACCTCCCCAACTTAGGGGATTGCCCTAAGCTAATCATAGAATTTAGCATAAAACACATTCCCCTCCCCAACTTAGGGGATTTCCCTAAGTTGGAAGAAATAACTCTATTCCACCAGACACGTAATGTCCATTCATAATCATAGAAAGGCAACCATGTGCAAAAAAACCCCAAATAATAGGTAGACCCAAACATGCTTGATCCCCAAATAATCACAGTAACCATAGCCAAGCACTAGCAGGTTAAACAAACAAAAGAGAAGAAAAGCACACGTGAAGACCAATGTTGCGTTATTTCTTACCCAAAAACTGTCGTTTACCATGAGTATCCATGAGAAGTCAAAAGGGAAAAGAGTTTTACCTTCAAATCAGGAAGAAGAGAGGGAGGGAAATGATTTGGAAGAATTCCGTCTATTAAAACTGAAAAATAGATCGCACGTCGACAGTGGCGTTGACGATGCTTACGTCGACACTGGCCCTTTGAAGCCAGGCGTCCCCCCTACGCTATCTCTCTGTTTCTCTTTGTAATATGGCGTCGAAGACACTGGCTCAGACGCTCACTTATAAAGCATTTTAAAAACAGAGTTTTTTCTCTCAATTTCAAACATTATTTGCACCTCTGATTTGAATATTTATTGGTGAACAACCCCTTTTACTGGCTCCGCTTGCACTTTTCCTCACAAACTTACAAAAATTAAAATACTAAAAATAACAATTAACTACTAAACATTGGGTTGCCTCCCAATAAGTGCTTAGTTTAATGTCACCAGCCCGACATTACCCTTCCTTCATATTTTGTTGCCTGGCTCCCTAAGAGCCATGACATGGATTGTAGCCGCTAACGACCTGTCAACATACAACTTCAGACGGTGTCCATTCACTTTAAATGGATCTCCGCCTTTCAAATCAACAATTTCCATTGCACCATGTGGACACACTTGTTTTACCTGAAATGGTCATGTCCATTTGCTCTTTAACTTACCTGGGAACAATCGTAATCTTGCGTTGAATAACCACACTTTGTCTCCTTTACGAAATTCCTTACGTCTTATGTATTTTTCATGAAAACTCTTAGTCCGTTCCTTGTAAATTTTAGAGTTTTCATATGCTTGTGCACGTATCTCTTCCAGTTCTACCAGTTGGAACTTCCTTCGGAATCCTGCTTCAAGAATATCAAAATTGGAATTTTTAAGAGCCCACAATGATTTATGCTCCAACTCCACAGGTAAGAGGCAAGCTTTTCCATACACTAATCAATATGGGGACATGTCAATGGGAGTCTTATAGGCAGTACGGTAAACCCACAAAGCATCATCAAGTCTTAAAGACCAGTCCTTGCGATCCAGCCCTACTGTTTTTTCCAAAATTCTCTTAATCTCCCTATTTGACAACTCCACCTGACCACTTCTTTGTGGATGGTAAGGTGTGGCTATCCAATTATTCACTTCATATTGCTTTAATTGTTTGCCGAAGAAAAAGTTTTTAAAATGAGAACCCCCATCACTAATGATAGTTCTGGGAATTCCATGTCGTGAGAAAATGTTCTTTTTCACAAATTGGCAAACAACTTTATGGTCATTAGATCGGGTAGCCTCAGCCTCCACCCATTTGGACACATAATCTACAGCTAACAAAATGTATTCAAAACCAAATGAAGTAGGAAAAGGGCCCATGAAATCAATGCCCCAAACATCAAAAATTTCTACCACCAAAATATGAACCATGGGCATTTGATCTCTTCTAGTTATTCCTCCTACTTGTTGACACCTTAAACAGCCTTTCACAAATTCATAAGCATCTTTGAATAAAGTTGCCCAGAAGAATCCACTCTGTAGAACTTTGTGAGCAGTCTTCTTAGCGCTAAAGTGACCACCACAAGCCAGCTCATGACAATGACTTAGAATCTGATTGAATTCTATGTCTGGCACACATCTCCGAATAATTTGGTCAGCCCCCACTTTGAAAAGATCAGGTTCATCCCAGATGAACTGTTTTGCTTTCGAAAAGAACAACTGCTTCTGGTGTTTGTTCTAGTGCTCTGGAATTTTTCTTGCAACAAAGTAATCAATCAAATCAGCGAACCATGGAGTTTTAGAGATGAACAAAAGTTGTTCATCTGGGAAAGAATCATGAATAGAGTGACAAAGATCAGAGGTTAGAAATGGCAATCGTGATAGATGATCCGCAACGACATTCTCTGATCCTTTCTTGTCCCGAATTTCCAGGTCGAATTCTTGCAGCAATAACACCCATCGAATCAAATGTGGCTTGGCTTCTTTCCTACTTAACAAATGCCTCAATGCACTATGATCTGAATACACTATCACTTTTTCTCCCCAAACATACTGTCTAAATTTTTCCAGCGCATACACAACGGCAAGAAGCTCCTTCTCTATAGTCGTATAATTTTGTTGAGCTTCCAAGAAAGTCTTGCTAGCATAATAGATTACCACTGGCTTCTTGTCTATTCTTTGTCCAAGAACGGCACCCACTGCATGATTGCTTGCATCACACATGATCTCGAAAGGTTGAGACCAGTCCGGTGCTTGAAAAATTGGTGCTTCCATCAGCTTTCCTTTCAAAATATTGAATGCTTCCAGACAACCATTATTAAACACAAATTCAGCATCTTTAACCAAGAGACTGCATAGAGGTTTAGAGATAGTGCTGAAATATTTGATGAACATCCTGTTAGGGGTGAGCTCGGTACCGGACCGTACCGAACCGGTACCGATCCCGAAAATACCGAAACCGAATTATTAATTTTGAAAGAACCGAATACCGAACCGTATAATTTTATATGGTGCCGGTTCGGTTCCGAATACCGAATTTTAGCTAATTTAAAAACCGAATACCGAACCGAGAGTACCGAACACCGAATTTTAGCTAATTTAAAAACCGAATACCGAACCGAATATATTAATTTGGTATCGGTCGAAACCGGTACTGGTTCGGGTTCGGGAAATGGTACCCGTCGCTCACCCCTACCTCCTGTAGAATCCGGCATGTCCTAAAAATGACCTTACATCCTTGACATTCTTAGGTGGAGGCAATGAAGATATAAGCTGAATTTTTGCCCTGTCAACCTCCATACCTCTTTCAGACACTACATGCCCCAATACTATACCTTCCTTTACCATAAAGTGGCTTTTTTCCCACCTAAGTACCAGATTTGTTTCGGTACACCTTTTTAGAACTCCTTCCAAGTGGGTTAAACAGCCTTCAAAAGTCTTGTCGAATATGGAAAAATCATCCATGAAGATCTCTAGAGCATCTCCCACCATATCCGAGAAAATCGCCATCATACATCGTTGGAACGTGGCTGGTGCATTGCAAAGCCCGAATGGCATCCTTCGATACGCAAATGTACCATAGGGGCATGTGAACGTAGTCTTCTCCTGGTCTTCGGGATGAATGGGAATTTGGATATAATCCGAATACCCATCAAGAAAGCAATAGTACTTTTTCCCGGCCAGCTTCTCCACAATTTGATCAATAAATGGCAAGGGAAAGTGATCTTTGGGTGTAGGGGCGTTCAAGTTTCGATAAACAATGCAGACCCTCCAACCAGTTACAGGTCTTGTTGCAATCTTCTCCCCTTCAGCTGATTCAACTACCGTAATCCCAGACTTTTTAGGAACAGTTTGTGTGGGACTCACCCACTGACTATCTGAGATGAGGTAGATAATGCCAGCATCCAACCATTTAAGAACTTCTTTCTTAACAACTTCCCTGAGGTTCGGATTCAGTGTTCTTTGGGTATCTCTAGATGGCTTTGCCGCAGGGTCCGTGATGATTCTATGCATACAATATGACGGACTGATACCTTTCAGATCAGCAATGGTCCAACCCATAGCAGCCTTGTATTTTCCCAGCACCAATACCAAAGCTTCTTCTTGTTCTTAAGTCAAATCTGCAGAAATAATAACAGGTAAGCTCTCGTTAGGACCCAAGAAAACATACTTAAGATGAGCAGGTAAAACTTTTAATTCTAAAACAGGAGGGACTTCAAGAGAAGGTTTATTTGTTTCCGGGAAGTTTGCCGGCAGCTTTTCTGTCTTTAAAGACCACGGTGGTCTCTTCTTCTCCATGGTGCTAGCTATGATAGATTCCATTTCATAGCACTCCTCCGGTTCCAGCATGTCCTCCCTGTCGTGAGAAAATAAAATTTCAACTTTATCCTTAGTGATGACACGTGATATTTGAAAATTAACAATTTCATCAACACAATCCACTAAATAACACTCGGATTCATGAGGAGTGTTATAAGATGTATTAAACACATTGAGTCTCATTTTTCGATTTCCAAAGGCTAAATCCAAAGCCCTAGTACGACAATTAATCTGGGCATTAATTGTAGCCAGAAATGGACGTCCCAATATGATAGTCGGTTGACACTCCTTGTTGCTGTTGTCAAAATCCAACACCAAGAAATCGACAGGATAGTAGAAGTCTTCGACTTTAACTATAACATCAGTTAAGACACCCCTAGGGATCTTTGTCGACCTATCTGCAAGCTGCAAAACCACATCAGTACCCTGCAAAGCACCTAAGTCGTGCTGATCAAACAAATTACCGGGCAGAATATTAACACTTGCACCCAAATCTAACAAAGCTTTCTTAATTTTTACCTCACCTATGGTCACATAGATTAGAGGCAAACCTGGATCCTTTAGCTTAGGTGGTGGAGAGCTGGAGATGACATCACTTACTTGTTCCGTGAGATTAATCTGCTTAGGCATGGTTACATTGAACTTCCTCTTTTGCGTACATAGATCCTTTAGGAACTTGGCATTAGCAGGAATTTGCTGCAGTGTTTTGACCAACGGAATATTAATCTTGACTTGACTGAAAACATCCCACAATTCATCCACTTGAGGTCCTCTTTTACCAAATGGTGACTTTACCGGTTTCTCTAAAGCTTATAGGGTGGTTCTGCAGATTCTTTAGCTACTTCAACATCCTTCTTCTCATCATCCGACTTGAAAGTAACCTTCTTTTTGATCTTGCCTTCCACCTTGGATTCGGGGTTAGGTGGATCCTCTTCAAACACTACTTCAGTCACCTCGTCGGATTTCACAACATCCGACATTTGAACTTTATTGTCCACCTTCTTCCCACTACGTAAGGTTGTGATCTTAGCAACCTCTGAAACTTCATTCACTTCATTAACTTGGTTCCTTTTCTCCTTCCCTTTACCATGTGATGGATTCACAGTAGTATTACTAGGAACTTGACCACTTTCATGATGGCCCAAGTGCTCTGCCAGCTGACCCATTTGCCTTTCCAAATTAGCGAAGGACTTATTCTGCACGTAAGAATTTTGCTTGAGAAATTCAATCAACTGATCCATCTTATCTTCCTTTGAGTCCTCTTATAGCTGTCTTTCTTCCTTAGATCCGGATGTAGAAGCATATTGATTATCTCTATTCTGCCCATATTGTCGTGGCCTCTGATTTTGCCCATATTTCTTCCTTGGTGGCTCCTCCTCGTCCTCATAATCATTTTTCCATCTGAAATTTGGATGCTTTTTCCACCCCGGATTATAAGTTTCAGAATATGGATCATATCTTTGCCTTGGCATGTACCCATATGCTTCATTAACTTCTTCTTGATCATGAGTTGCTGGACAATTCTCTGCTATATGATTGGACTCACCACAAGTGACACAGTAGACCTTCGGTTGCTTGGAACTTCTTCCCATTTCTTTCATTAGCTTATCCATCTTTTTACTCAGTTCAGAGATGTCTGACTTGACTTCTTTCTTCCATGAATTCTCCAGACCAAGTACTTGGACTCCGATGCTCGTATCACACCCGGACTGAACCTTGGAACCTTTACTTAACTGCACTAATAGTTCCCACGCTTCATCATCATCCTTGGCAAGAAACGTGCTGCCCGTTGCAGCAGTAATCATGTTCCATCCCTCTTGACTAATTCCATCAAAAAAACCTTTTAGTAAGCATCCACATTGGTACTTCATGATGCGGGCAGCTTCTCAACATTTCATTCAGTCTATCAAAAGCCTCGTGAAACTGCTCCCCTGGTTTTTGCCTGAAGTTAGTGATGTCATTTCTCTTCTCGGTGGTTTTGCTGATGGAATAGAATTCATTTAAAAATGCCCTTTTCATGTCATCCCAAGAGCAAATACTATCAGTGGGTAATGAGACAAACCAATGCTTAGCCTTATCTTTTAATGAAAATGGAAATAACCAAAGTTTCAACAATTCCACCGTCATTCTTTGCACTTTATTGGCCTTGCAAATAGCTGTAAATTCTGCCAAATGCTCGTACGGCTCCTCGCTCACAGCTCCACGGAAAATAAGGATAATGCTAAACAGGTGCGTGCGGATATCTGGTTCCTCTTCATTCTCCTCATATCGAATGGGAGATGGATCAGGGACATCCCTTGGCCTGTAATGAGATTCCACTGTACGCCTATTTTCCGGAGGTTGTCGATCTCCCATATCGAATTCAGGAATTTCTGATTTTGCTGACTCTTCGGACCTTTCTGACTCAGTGTCAGAATGAAACTCTGGTGCTTCCCAAACTGGAGTGTAAGTACCAGCACCACTCGATTGTCCTCTTTCTAACCTCAATTGCTTCCGATTTGATTTGGCAGCTTTCTCAATTTCTGGATTATATCTCAAAGGCGATATTCTCCCTGGGTACCTCGTGTGCATATACCTGGAAGAATCAGAGGAAGAATTAGGAGACAATTCCGAATTTCTATTTTTTCTGAGAAAAGAAGCTTGCGCCATATCCTCAATTTTTCAAACAAATAACAAGAAATAAAATATGGAAATAAAAAATAAACAATAAAGATATCAACTATCACTAACTAAACTAACAAGCGCAACTAATCCCCGGCAACGGCGCCATTTTAACGCGCGTCCAGTCGTTATTGGACGGTCAAAAACAATTTATATCTCCCAATTAATCTATTAGATAGGATAAGTAGGGGTCGAGTCCACAAGGATTGGTTGGTTATTAAATTAGCTTTTATTAGTCAACATATGCGTTGCGATTTGTGCTTTTGAGTTGTTACACTCGAGTGATTTCTAATGGCTATTGACACACAATTAAGAGTAGCAATTACTAGGGATGAATAAAACACAAGAAACTATCGACTTTGATCAAATGGAGGAAACACGACGGCTCTGGCTATTACACTCAGGTAGTTTAATGGAATTATGGTCGAATATACGAACACATATACATACTCGTTGCAATGCCACTTGATTATTGATTTACTTTTTGGAATAATCTATGTAGAGTTGATTACTCGTCTTAGTCCTACGTGAGTTCGGTACAAATAATAATCATGCAATAAATTATCTTGTAAAGATAAACTTCAATCAATTAACGATTTCAAGCAATTGAATGATTAAATGTCCACAAACCCATAAAGATCAATTCAAATGCAAGAATTAATTGTTTAACATAAAACCATAAAAACTCCCTCGTGTTTTTCACCGAGATCCGCCGGAATGGAATTAGCCAGACATCCGGATTATGAATGCAAAGCTAAAGTGATGAAACATGGTGGAGATGATGACTGCAATGGTGACTAATTGAGTGTCGATGATATCTTGATCGGAAGATGTGAGAAAGCCTTGATCTTGATCTCCGATTGTGTTCTTCTTCCTCTCCTATGCTTCGGCTGCTACTAGGGTTCTTTCCGTGCCAAGTATATGATTTCCAGCGACCTCTCTGCCTTTTATCTCCTCCTGTTCTTAAACCCTGCACTGGCCGCTCAATTCTGTGCAAATTTCCGCACCAGCGTCCAAGTGAGCGTCCTCGACGCCCTCTCAGACGCCACCTCCATTTGACTGGCGTCGGGCCTACGCTGAGGTTCTGTTTTCCTTGTATTTGGGCGTCTGCCCAAGCGTCGTCGACGCTGGGTAGGACGCTGGCTCTTTTTTCTTCTGTTTTCTTCATTATCCAGCCTCTTTATCTTCTTTCACCTACACCACAACCATTCCACAGCAGTTGCCTTTTCCACAACATATTTTAACTAAAACCACATTAAACGAGATCACTATACATCCCCCAGAGAATTTTATTACCTCGTTTATAATCATTGTTTGTATGTCTCTAACACTAAGACCATTTGGTCATACATCTAAGTTAGTTACACAATTGACATTTTTCTTGATTATTTTATTAGCTGTTAGGATTTCCTTTGTGTATTATGCCTACCAACACATCAAACAAGAAAGTGTATATCACTTAGAATTTATGGTGCATTATGTGTGAAAGCTTAACACTTAGAGTTTGTTTAGACTGTGCTAATTTTTGTCACTTTGAACCTATGATTCTAAGACTTAACTCATTTTTCGATATTCTCTTTTTTTGAAATTTTTTATTATTTTCTCTCTTTTTTCTTTTGTTTTTTATTTTTAAGATAAACTAATAAACTAACCTACTAACTTACTATAAAAGGAAAGAAAATTTACTAAGCTACAAACTTACTATAAAATGAAAGAAAATCTACTAAGTTACACACTTACTATAAATGGAAAGAAATTCTACTAAGGTCAAGTTACTCTGGATTACGCATACCATTTAGTTGAACTAACAACTCAAAGTGTGACTTATCAAAAGCTTTAGAGAATAAGTCTGCATTATTGTCTTTCGTTGCAACTTTTACCAGTTTTATCAAATTCTTTTCAGCACAATCACGTATGAAATGATGTCTTATGTCTATGTGCTTTGTTTTACTGTGTTTAACTGGATTATTAGTTATAGCAATTGTAGACTGAGTATCTATCCTAATGGGAGTATGAGTGTAAGTCAAACCGTAATCCCGCAATTGTTGTTGTATCCACAAAACCTGTGAACAGCAACTACCAGCAGCTACATATTCGGCCTCGCATGTTGATACGGCTACCGAAGTTTGTTTCTTGCATTGCCAGGATACGAGCCTCCCTCCAAGGAACTGATAACCTCCAGTTGTTGATTTCCGGTTCAAGCTGCATCCACCATAATCAGAATCCGTGTATGCCTCCAATTCCAGATCTCCATCAGCATGATACCAAAGTCCCAGCTTCGGTTTCGACTTCAGGTATCGTAGAAACCGCTTCACGGCTTTCATATGCATTTCTTTCGGATTAGCTTGGAACCTGGCACAAATACACACAGCAAACATAATGTCAACCCTAGAAGGAGTTAAATACATGAGTGACCAGATCATGGCCCGATATAAAGTCGGATCCACATCAGTATCACATTCTGTACACGGTCCGAGATTGTGATTCACTTGAATCGGAGTACAGAAGTGAGCGGTCAGCTTTGTTCCTTCCATTCCGAAGTGCTACAGAATGTCATAGACATACTTCGTCTGATGGATAAACATGCCCTCTTTCCTTTGTTCAACTTGCAAACCCAGAAATAAGTTCAACTCTCCCATAGCACTCATCTCAAACTTTGACTTCATGACCTTTTCAAAGTCTTTGCACATCTATTCGTCTGACGACCCGAAAATAATGTCATCCACGTACACCTGTACCAAGATAAAGTCTTCTCCCTTTCTCTTCACAAACAATGTACTATCAATTCTCCGTCTTTCAAACCCGTTGTCCAAAAAATGAGTTGACAGCGTCTCATACCATGCCCTTGGTGCCTGATGCATTCCATATAGAGCCTTATCAAGTCGATATACTCTGTCGGGATACTTTGGATCAGTAAACCCAGGTGGCTGTTCGACGTACACCAGTTCCTTCACCTTTCCGTACAGGAATGCACTCTTTACATCAAGTTGATATACCTTAAACCCTTTGAAGGACGCGAAGGCCAGAAACAGACGAATTGCCTCGAGCCTTGCCACTGGTGCAAACACTTCGTTGTAATCAATTCCCTCTTCTTGGTTGAATCCTTTCACCACCAGTATTGCCTTGTTACGAGTAACTATACCCCGATCATCTCTTTTGCACTTAAAGACCCATTTGGTCCCTATAGCAACTTCTCCTCGAGGTAACGACACTAACTCCCACACTTCAAGTTTTCTGAACTGTGACAGTTCTTCTTGCATGGCTTCAACCCAAGAGTTATCTTTCAGTGTCATTTGCACATTCTTCGGCTCTACTTGCGAGATGAAACATGAAAATAAACATGTGTGATACGCCTCGGAGTCGTTGATCATCGATAACAGCACCGTGTTATTATTCACACTACTCCTAGTTCTCACACCAGTATTCGGATTCCCTATGATACTCTCAATCGGATGATCCTTGTTTATCGTTGATGTCTCAATCTCATCGAATCGAAGATTATCTCCTAAGTTTGATCCTATTTCACCTAACGGGGGTACGAATTCAAACGGTACATTCTCTTCCTCATGATCACTATCCACGGAGTTAGAAGTATTTGTCTGATTCTCGTTTGTAGGTAAATCAAGTTCATTCTCTGTTGGAGACCCATCTTCTGTCGTTTTAGGCTCAGAAGTTGATGGAATGCTTGACTTTGGAAAACCTTGATAGTCGTCATTCAGGTTTAACGACGAGAAGTCATTTTCCACTGTACCTGCATTTCCAGTCAAAGGTATGTTAAATGATTCAAACAATGAATCATAATCAAATAACCATTCCGGACCACTTTGGGGTTCATGTGAATAACTTGTTACATCTATGTTAAACACAATTTCTACCGTACAGTTTGTTTTGTTAAAAAACTCATTTGTTTGTTGAGTTAGGAACATAACCTAGGAAGTATCCTTTTTCAACCTTTTCACCAAACTTAGGTTGATGTTTTGTTTTCAATAAAGTACACGGTACCCCAAATGGTTCAAAGCCAGTTAAATTAGGTGGTCTTTATTGAGAACTTCATAACAGGTTTTGTTCAGTGATTTGACAGTAAGGACCCGATTTAAAACGTGACATGCGGTATTCACTGTCTCCCCTCAAAACATGGTAGGAAGCTTTGAATCCGAGAGCATGGTCCTTGCTGCCTCAATCAAAGTCTATCCTGTTCTTACGTTCTGCCATCCCATTTTGTTGTGGCTCATAAGGTGCACTAAATTGATGCACTATGCCTTTTTATAGACAATATACACCAATTACTGTGTTTTTAAACTCAGTTTCATTATCACTCCTGATACGTTTTACCCTCGTCCCGTAGGAGTTTCGACTTGGTCTAAGAACCCAATCAACTTTCCAGCTGTTTCGTCCTTTGTACCTAAAAAGAAAATCTAAGAAAAACGTGAGTAATCATCAGTGATAACTAAACAGAACCAACTACCACCTATACTCTTTTTGTTGATAGGACCGAAGAGATCCATATGCAGCAAATCGAAGGTGGAAGCTATCGAGTTTTGAGTCTTCGACTTGTGTGACTTCTTGTGTTGTTTACCTTTCTTGCACGGTACACACTTGTCGTCGAACTGAAATCTCTTTAGTGGGACACCTTGCACCAGACCATGTTTAGTGATGTAATTCATTTTCCTTAGGTGAAAGTGTGCCATACGGTTGTGCCATAAAATGGATTCGGACTCTGAAGCTTTGGATAGAAGACAGATTGTTCCCATCAACGAATCAAATATGTTCATGTCCATCATGTACAAATCATTCTTCCTTGGGGCTCTCATCATTATCCACTCTTCAGGTACTTTAAATCCCGGTATCAGCACTAACGCCTCAGTTTCAATAAATATTACTGAATTCTTCTTATCACAGATTTGAGATACACTAATGAGATTATGATCAAGTTTATCGATATGGTAAACTTGATCAAGTGTGATAGTCCCATTAATGACCACTCCAGTTCCAGTGATATGTCCTCCCTTGTTCCCAGCGAATGATACGAATCTCGTGTTCCCTCCCTTGAAGTCTGTGAGTAGACTCCTTTCCCCAGTCATGTGACGACAGCAACCACTGTCAATGAACCCTTTGTTTTTTAGACCTGTAGTTAGCTCCTGCACTTGAAAGAAAACAAGTTAATTATCACGGGGAACCCAAGCCATGACTGACTTGGTAATACCATTCTCATCCACATACGTGAACTCCTTTAAATACTCATCTCTCCTTTCAAGTGACTTGTGTTTTTGATTGAGAACCTGTTGTGGTGCTGAGTGATTTAAATTCACTCTTGGACTTTGGGTTGGCATTTGCTGTTGAGCCCTTTAATAGTTTCTATTATAAGGCATTTCAGATTGATATCCCTGCGCTCTACCTGGTGTCTATTGTCTTTGAGGAGTGTGAGACCTAACTAGAGTGTAAGTCCTTCTAAGTGTTGTACTCCTATAAGCTTGTTGTGGTCCTGACCTATTGTGATTAGGAACTCTATTTGGAGAATTTGTTCTAACCACTTCATTTGTTCTAACCGACACAGGTACTTGTCTAACAGCTACCCTAGGTGTTGCATTCACATTATTCTCTATATGTTGAGAACCACTTGTGCTAGCAACACTAGATACTAGTCTTGGTTGTTCTTGCTTTCCTACAGCAGGTCTAGACTCTGGTTTAGAGGGTGTAGACTCTACTTTCTTATACGGACAGCTAGACGCAACATGACCCTTCTCATGACATGTAAAGCATGACATCTTATCAATCGACTTCTTATAAGTGCCCTTTGATTTTGGTGTCTCACTATTGTCATTTTCTTTCTTTTCAACTATAGTGACTACTTCCTCTTGCTGATTATTAATTTCAGTCTTAGCTTCTCCTAGTATTTGGTCACTAGAGGACTGCACAAACTTGACCTTCATAATCTTAGAGTTAGTAGTAGACACCTTAGTTGATTTGTCCTTATCAGAATCAGTTTCAGTTGCTACCTCTGACTCGACTGGCTCATCAGTTTTATCCTGAGGTTGAGGCACATAGTTATTGTTGAAGGGTGGAGGACTCTCTTGATAACCTAATCCTACTAGTTTCTTAGACTGCCGTTAAGCATCTAAAATTTCCCCTAGGTTTAGTGACGAGTTCCTAAACTTTTCAAGCTTACTATTTACCTCAGCAACCTTGACTTTTGATTCTACTAGCTCAAGCTCCTTAATTGTAAGTTCTTTGGTTAAAGCCTCAACATGCTCATACATAAGTTCTAACCTGACACATTGTTCATTTAATTTGTCTTTTAGAACTATAGCATCTTGAGCATCTGCTTTCAGCTTATTCCTTAGATCTTCTTTAATATCTAAGAGACTAGCATTATCTAATTTTAGTGATTCAATCTGAGCAGTTAAGTTGTTATGTATTTCTAGAACTAAGTTCAACCTATCATTTGAAGTAGCACATAAAACACATAAGTCATGAAATGTAGAAAAGTTCAGAATTACCCTTTTGTGATCTGATTCCACGTTAGCCATTTATGCAGCAAACTCCAGAATGGTCTGATTATCTGACTTCTCTACAATCAAAGGACTTGTATCATTTTGTTTGTTGTCCTTGGTCACTTCCTCTGCTCTGTCATCCCCAGCCTCAGTCACTTCAGCCATGAAGGCTCTAGCGTTTGACTCCGGATGAGTACTCCAATCGTAAGTTCCATCGAGCTGTCTGTCAGATGTCACATTAGTTAACAGACCAGCGATGGCAGCTTGATTCCCAGAACCACCAGATTGATATCTCCCTTGGTTCTGATTATGATTGTTCTCTACCTTAGGTCATTGACACTCTCTTGCAAAGTGTCCCAATCCTTGACAATTGTAACACTTAACCTTTGATTTGTCAAATCCGACCTTGATGTTCCTAACGTTCAGATTTCTTCCAGTCCTCTTCATGAACCGTTTGACCATCTGAGTCACCATGGCCAATTGCCATTGCAGGTCCATTTCCTCTAAGTCATCAGGATCCACCAGATCGTAGTCTTCATCACATAATGCAGGATCGTTTATCTTCCCCTGGACACAATTTTCGTATGCTGCAACAAACGAAGCCAAAAGATTCAGATGATCTTCAGCAGATTGTGCACTCATAGGCATCTTTGTGTAGTGTTTGTAAGGTCTACCGACTACAGATCTATCTAGACGCGGAACCGTCAACGAGTGCGGAATCCTCGTTAACGGGTAGACGGAAACAACTCTCAATCAGAAACACGGAGACTATCAGAGGCTGAACGAACGACACACGAACGATCCTACGAACTGATTCTCTCCTAAACGGCACTAACACTGATGATAAACTCGAGATCGCTTAATGCTTAATTACTGACGAATTCTGCAAAAAGTCTGATAATTAATCGAGTCTATCCCTAATTATAGAGGCTGATTCGAGTCTGTTATGGGCCAAACTCGAATCCGGCCCAAGGCCCATTCGAGTTTGTCCACATAGACACTCTCGAATCTGCCTTCATTCGAATATAGGGCTACATTCGAATCTATCACAGATTCGAATGTCAAGCCTTATATAATTCGAATCTAACTAATTCACATACTCAACTTAGCATTGAAACTTATGTTTTTACCTTATGATTGATATTATCTTTGTACTTTATGTTTGAACTTCTTGTAATACGTTACATCAAGTTCAAACATACAAACACCAATAAATATCAACCATATATAAACATATATAACAAACACTTGCTAAAATCACAATGTAGGATCACTTAGACTGCTATCGTCACACAAGGTGTACCAACAGACTCCCCCTTGACGATAGCTTCTAACAATTCACACATTTGACTTAAGAACTTTGTTTATTTATTTAAATTGCTGCCAGCATACAAACCTTTTTCTATACACACCTTGACTACCTTTTCATACTTCTTGCCTTCTTAAGGTCTACCGACTACAGATCTACCACTTGTAAGGTCTACCGACTACAGATCTATCTAGACGCGGAACCGTCAATGAGTGCGGAATCCTCGTTAACGGGTAGACGGAAACAACTCTCAATCAGAAACACGGAGACTATCAGAGGCTGAACGAACGACACACGAACGATCCTACGAACAGATTCTCTCCGAAACGGCACTAACACTGATGATAAACTCGAGATCGCTTAATGCTTAATTACTGACGAATTCTGCAAAAAGTCTGATAATTAATCGAGTCTATCCCTAATTATAGAGGCTGATTCGAGTCTGTTATGGGCCAAACTCGAATCCGGCCCAAGGCCCATTCGAGTTTGTCCACATAGACACTCTCGAATCTGCCTTCATTCGAATCTAGGGCTACATTCGAATCTATCACAGATTCGAATGTCAAGCCTTATATAATTCGAATCTAACTAATTCACATACTCAACTTAGCATTGAAACTTATGTTTTTACCTTATGATTGATATTATCTTTGTACTTTATGTTTGAACTTCTTGTAATACGTTACATCAAGTTCAAACATACAAACACTAATAAATATCAACCATATATAAACATATATAACAAACACTTGCTAAAATCACAATGTAGGATCACTTAGACTGCTATCGTCACACAAGGTGTACCAACAGTGTTGAGAAGTGGATGTTGAATGAGTCGGTTTTTCTTTCGGCTTAGAATACCCTAAGAATGCACGACTACTAGTTTCTTCTGACTCAAATGGGATGGGCTCTGCTCCCGTGTAAAATGTTGTAGCTGACTTCAGTTCACTTGCAATCGACGGTTCTGTGTTTCCAAAATACATTTTTGGATCTTGGACTTGATCATATTCCCGTTCCTTCTTTTGTAACTGAAAGTTGTAAGCCCTCAGCGTTCCTATAACACCTTCTAGAGTGAGAGACTCAAATTTTTCTTCATCATGCTTGATCAGGGCTGTGTACATTTCCCACTTCGCAGGTAAAGCATCAAGAAGCTTCTCTATTTTCTCAGTCTCTCTATAATCAACATCATGATTATCCAGCTCTGTCAGTAAGTGATAGAATCTTGTTATAGTCTCATCCAGCTTTTCTGTTTTCAATGCTTTGAGAATGACGAACTGCTGTTTCAGCAACTCGGTCCTTCCCTTGCGAACCATTGGATTTCCCTCACACCTCTTCTCGAGAGCATCCCATAGCTCTTTAGAAGTTTGATGATTCCTCAAGGTGTGTAGAATCTCCTGAGGTAACGCCATACGAATAATGGAGAAAGCTCGGTTCTTGGCCTCATAAAGTTTCTTATCATCATCCTTCATTGTCTGATATGTTAAGACTCTTTGACGACCTTCGAACTCTTGCGTAGGTGGAACATATCCCTCATCGATACAAATCCACATGCGCATATCGTTGAAACGAGCAAAGTCTGCGATCCTATCCTTCCACCAATAGTAGTCTTCCAACTTCATCAGTTTTGTCGGAGAATTTGTCTTGCCGACCTCATGATCCATTTCAATGAATTTTTGCAAACTTGACATCCTTTCTAAACCTTTTGTTTTCGAACTTAAATAATTTAATTTGAAATTAATTTAAATTAATCCCTTCGAACTTAGGTAAGTTCAAATTAATTTAATCTTAAATTCGTTTGAAAATTAAATTCGAATTTATGTAAGTTCGAAATCAACAAGTTTGACTGACTGACAAGTTCGAAAAACTGTGACAAGTTCGAACCACTAACAAGTTTGAATAATACTTAATTTTCTGACAAGTTCGATGATATCAAGTTCGAAATTCTGCCAAATTCGAATGAAGCCCTAAATTAAGTTCGAGAGAACCCTAATACCCCCTATGTTCGAGCGCCGCAAGTTCGAGAAACGGCCAAAAATTTGGTTTTTTCAAGTTTTCAGATTAAACCAATGTTTTTAAGGTTAAAAACAAAGATTTCGACTGAAAAAGTGAACCAATAAGAATTTTTCTCCGTGACTTTGCTTGAATAACTCGAAAAACTTATGAAAAACGTGATTTTTCAGTCACAAACGCCAAGAAATCAAGAATGTTTAAGATGAACGCGAAGAACACGATGAACACTCTTATGTCTCTGATACCACTTGTAAGGTCACCTACCTACGGATCCAATCTTGTGACACCGTCCAACGAGTGCGGAATCCTCGTTTGGGGTTTAACGGATTGATCACACACACGAAACACGGAGACTAACACGATGATAGACGCAACGACGAATGTCCCGACACGTGAATCTCTCCAAAACTCTCTGCTAATCGCACACAAGTTCGTAATCGCCTCACACACGAATTTCTGCAAAGAGATTGTTAATCAAAACTGATTAACCCTTAATTATAACCATTAACTTCGAACTTGGCCTGGACAAGTTCGTGAAGGCCCAAGCCCACGAACTTGTCCACCAACAAGTTAGAATCCTGGCTTTGAACTTATTCTAGAACTTGTCTTTGAACTTGTTCTAGAACTTATGTTTGAACTTATCTTTGAACTTATGTAAATATCAATCACAAACAAGATCAAACATATATACAACCAATATCAAACATATATCAAACATATGTATTAACGTGCAATTATAAAGGCCTGAACTATTACAAAAAATTATCAACACTTAGACTGCTATCGTCACACAGGATGCACTAACAGTGTCATTTAGTGACAGACGCTTTTTGCGACACAAAAAAAAGTGTGATTATTTCTTATTTTTATGTATATAACAATCTTTTACCCACACTTTTTTAAAGTAGCGACACAAATATTTTGTCACAAAAATACTTGAGGCTTATACTCCCATACATTTTTTGTCACTATATATCTATACTCACTCCACTTTTACCCACTCTTTTTGTTGTGTAGGTAAAAGATTTTTACACCTATAGTGACACTTTTTGACTTGTAATGATACTTTTCGTGTGTCACTAAATAACATTTTGTTTGTTGTGACTTGTTAAATTTTAAAATATATAAAAATGTTATAACTATTATAAATACATAATTTTATTGAAAAATAAGTGTTGTGAAAGTATAGATATAGATGGAGATTTATTTAGCAATCCGAACAAATTCATTTAACACCATATATGGAGGTTGCTCCTGTCACTTTATATTGCTAACTGCTACTTTGTGTGGTTTATTAACTTGCTTGGGTCACCGCCACAACGGTTGTTAGAATTATTTTATTGTGTGAGTCACCCCCCACAAGTGTGGGATAGCTATCTTATTTTCACAAATGGGTTGTTGGGAGGGGCTGGGGTTTTATGAAATTACTACTTAACGTGTTTAAGTGTTTTGTATATAATTAACCATTATATTGTCACTAGCGATTAACTACCGTTTCTTGTGTTTTGTGTGCATCTAACGAAGTCAGAGGAATGATAATTAGTTTGTTGTCTCGTAGTAGGAGGCTTGATATCATTTTTGGGAGTATCCAGTTACTATCTATGACTTTTATGACTTTACTTTTCATATAACAGTGACTGCTCTCTAAATAAGATTTTAAATTATTAGAATCGCATGCATTAAATATAGACGCATTGAGTGTATTATATTACGTGATATTATGACATGTAATCATGTATAGTGAATATGTTACATATTAATCATGTACAGTGAATATGTTACATATTAATCCAGGGTCGGCCCTGGGCCTGGTGCACATGGGCCACCGCCCAGAGCCCAATTCACTATAAAGGACCGAAAAAAGAATTTGTATGTTAATATAACTCAGTTGTTCACTATTAGATTATATGTTTTTTGCGTGATAAAAGTCATAAACAATGTGTTGGTTTAGCCGTTAGTCATTTTATCTTGGAATCTCAATGGCATAGGATTGAATCACATCGTTTGGATTTTTATTTTATTTATATCACGTCACTACCACTTGGATCATTTACAAATATCTTCTTTTTTGCTTTATATCAATGTACTATTCATCAAAATCAATATTTGTACTTTTGTTTTTCAATGAGTTTGATTTTTTTGTTTTTGTTTAACACGTAGTTTTATGTTATTTATTATACAACTATTAAAAATACTAATGAGATATGTATGTATTTCTTGGGATGTTATTTATTTTTGACACGTATGTTTACTATTTATAATTTTATATTATGAATCATTTAAAATTTAAACTTTTTTTCTCAATTTACTAATAAAAATATAAATTAATATTGTATGCAATTTTTGCCCAATTTATAACCGATGTTAGTATTAAATTTTTCTTTTGCGGTTTTTTGGATTGGGAAAAAATTCAGGGAAGCACCGTGAAACCATTACGCAATGACAGATTGAAAAGTACGTTTTTAAAGATATGACATTGACAATGGTGCAACAAAATCAATATTATTTAATTGTAATTTTTTATACGAATTTTGCTTATATATACAGGGCTCATTTTAAATATATGTCCGGGCCTAAAAAATGATAGGACCGACACTCTATTAATCCCTCGTTACATCACCAATATTCATTCAAAAATTCAAATTAAATAAACTAAAATATGAAAAACTTTAGGATTTAAAATTAAACTTTGAGTTTCTTAAAATTTAAATGTATATATTAATACTTAAGTTTATATTTACGTTTATTTGTATTATAAAACTAATACGATAAATAATAGTAATAATTTTTTATTATTACTATAAATACAGTATAAATTAAAAAATTTAGTAGGCTTTATTTAAACCCCACTTTGTGGAATAGGTTTTACACATGATACAAGAAAAGCGTCATTTCGTGACACACGCTTTTAGCGACACAAAAAAAAAAGTGTGATTTTTTCTTATTTATAGGTATATAACAATCTTTTACCTACACTTTTTTAAAGTAGTGACACAAATATTTTGTCACAAAAATACTTGAGGCTTATTCTCCCATACAATTTTAGTCACTATATATCTATATTCACTCCACTTTTACCCACTCTTTTTGTTGTGTAGGTAAAAGATTTTTACACCTATAGCGACACTTTTTTGACTTGTAATGACACTTTTCGTGTGTTACTAAATAACATTTTGTTTGTAGTGACTTGTTAAATTTTAAAATATATAAAAATGTTATAACTATTATAAATACATAAACTTTATTGAAAAAATAAAGTGTTGTGAAAGTATAGATATAGATGGAGATTTATTTAGCAATCCGAACAAATTCATTTAACACCACTTCAAATATTAATAAACTATTTTTTTTAATAATTAAACTAGTTAAATTAAGGAAAAATCCTAAAGTAGCCAAAAATCACATCTCATTATCAAGTTTTAGTCAAATAATACCAATCTAACCAAAATAGCCACACTTTACGTTACCACATTTACGTGATAGCCATCATTTACGTGATCTGTACCTATTATTAATATTTTAATGCATTACGTTACAAAAGATAATTAGTAACGTAAAGTAGTGGTACCTTACGTTACCAAATTTAAATGTTGCTCATTCCCAATAAAAAGTAGGTGGCTTGTCATTTCATGGTAAACACGTTTTGGGTTCGTAAAGTACCATTACTTTACGCTACCAAACACTTTGTAACGTTATGCGTTAAAATATTAATAAAAGGTACAAATCACGTAAATGATGGCTATCACGTAAATGTGGTAACGTAAAGTGTGGCTATTTTGGTAATATTGTTATTATTTGACTAAAACTTGATAATGGAGTGTAATTTTTTTGGCTATTTTAGTAATTATGGCTTAAATTAATACACGTAGTAAATAGTGGTCACACTTAATCAATGGTCAACACTCACCAACCTATAAAATCCATGTTTGCCGTGCAATGCAAAAAATATGTTGGTTTCTTTTCTTCAACAACTCCGCCATCTCTCTCTCTCTCAAAACACCATATATTCTAAATATAAATATATTTACTCTTATTAATTTCCCTTCTCTCACATTGTTTTAGAGAGAGAAACATATATATGGCGTGGCTCGGGTTTTGGCTCGTGTTGATAGTGGTGGTGGGCGGCAGAGGTGGTTGTGGCACCGTGGCGATGGTGGAGGGAGTGAATGTGACTTACGACGGGAGATCACTTATTATCGATGGCCAGAGGAAAATCCTGTTCTCGGGTTCGATTCATTATCCTCGAAGCACACCTGATGTACGTTTACATTCTCTTAATTTCTGTTTATAACGAAGAAATTACGAGTTAATTAAGTTTGGGTTTATTATGAAATAAAACAACATGTTTTTACATTTTTTGCGTTTTCGTCTTTTCATGTTATTTTTTATCATAAAAGTCCTCAAGTTAATTTTTTATTTTTGGTTTAGTGAAAAATGAATATTAGAACCCGGTTTTTTAGTCTCTAAAAACCCGGTTTAATAATTAAACCCATTAAACATGTTGGTTTTTTTCGGTTTTTCAGGAACGAAAACGCAAAAACCGTGAAAACATGTTAGTTTACATTCTCTTAATTTCTGTTTATAACGAAGAAAATACGAGTTATAGTTTTGGTTTATTGTGAAATAAACCAACATGTTTTCATATTTTTTACGTTTTTATCCCTCCACGTTTTTTCTTTTTTCAATAAAAGTACTCAAGTTAAATTTTTTTTTTTTTGGTTTAGTGAAAAATGAATATTGGAATATTGGTTATCCGGTTTTTCAGTCTCTAAAATCTCGGTTTAATAATTAAACTCATTAAACATGTTGGTTTTTTTCGGTTTATCAGGGACGAATACGCAAAAACGATGAGTTTTTTCGTAATAAACCCATTAAGTTTCTTGTTTTGATGAGTTTTTGTATTTTCTACCAATCGTTCTAGGTGCGATCTATGATCCCTTATGACGACATGAAAAATGTTTAGAAAACTTAGTATGGGATTTTTTAAATTCACTCGTCTTCTAACTTTCATGAAGTATAAATTCACTCGTTTTCTAAATGTTTAGAAAACACAAAGAGTGAAATCGAAATCACATCGAATCGATATTGTTTAAATATTTTTACGAATATTTTGAAACGATGCATCATTTAATGATATTCTTTTTCCCAATAATTGGTAATTAAATTATTTTACATTCCAATTGTGCAATTCTAATGTTAATTAATAGATGCTTGAGTTTATTATGAAAAAAACCAACATTTATTCATGTCTTTTCCGTTTTCGTCCTTTATTTTTTTCATAAAAGTACTTAAGTTAGATTTTTGTTTTTGGTTTAGTGAAAATTTGGCATTAGAACCCGGTTATAATTAGTAAACCGGGTTTTTAATAACTTAAAAACCGGGTTTCAATGTCCAAATTTCATTAAATCAAAAACAAAAAAATAACTTGAGGACTTTTATGGAAAAAAATAACATCGAGAGACGTAAACACAAAAAAATTAAAAACATTTTGGTTTTTATCATAATAAACCCTAGATGTTTTAACGGTAAAGTTACATTAAACTTTTTAACTTTTTATCCTAAGGCTAGGCCTAAAGAAACTCAAACCGAAATCATATTTAGGGTTTATTATGAAAAAAATCAACATGTTTTTACGTTTTTTAAGTTTTCGCCCCTTCATGTTATTTTTTTCTATAAAAAACTTCAAGTTATTATTTTTTTTTTGGTTTAATGAAATTTGGACATTAGACCCCGGTTATAATCTGTGAACCGAGTTTTTGGAAACTGGAAAACCGGGTTCTAATGTCCAAATTTCACTAAACCAAAAAGAAAAAATAATCTGAGGACTTTAATGGAAAAAAAATAACAAGGAGAGACGAAAACGTAAAAAAATGAAAACATGTTTGTTTTTTTAATAATAAACCCAATATTTAATAATAATCTTATAATAAATGTTACAACTATCATTTATTTAATATATGTTATCTTATAATAAATGTTAAAAATTATAATATTAGAAATTAATTGTCACATGATTTAAATAAACTTCTATTTACAAATTTTAGTGGTTATTATTATATTGGAAAAAACCAACATGTTTTGTGGTTTTTATGTTTTCGTCATTCAATATTATTTTTTTAGAACAGTTCTCAAGTTTTTTTTTTTTACTAATTTTGTGAAATTTGGCTGCTAGAGTCTGGTTATAATTGGCCCAGAGTTTTTTCAAATTGAAATCGGGTTCTGAAATATAAATTTCACTAAACCATAAAAAAAAAAAAAGAATTATGTAGAGAACTTCTCTGGAAAAAAATAACATTTCAAAACGAAAACACACAAAACGTAAAAACAAGTTGGTTTTTTTCATAATAAACTTAAACTTTTATATTGTTTTTGAAAAAGTGAGGGTGTAAATTATCGTTGCATGATTTATGTTTAAAAAGGGGAAAACATTTACGCAAAACTCAGAAAGAGAAAAGACAATGTTTTGGGTCCATTTTTCAGAACCTTTTTTGTGTTAAAAAGGTCACGGATTTTGCCAACTATCCCTTGTAGATGACGATTATTTCTATGCTTCTTAGTTTATATTTCTTGTTAGGAAAAAATATTTAATATTTAATAAAATTATATAATATTTAAAATAATAAAACCTATGAACCGTAATACCGTATCGAAACCCATATTCATATGGTTTGATTTTAAATTTTGATTTATTGATATTTCAGTTTCAGTTTCATATATATCATGTAAAAAAAATTATAAAAAAAAACACAAGAAATTTGAAGAATTGTACCGAAAAAAAAACCCATCAAACTACAAGTTTTTTTCGATAAAAAAGATGAGGACTTTTGCTGAAAATTTGACATTAGAACCCGGTTATAATTTGTAAACCAGGTTTTTAATAATTTAAAAATCGGGTTCTAATGTCCAAATTTTACAAAACCAAAAAGAAAAAATTAATTTGAGGACTTTTATGGAGAAAAAAAAACATGATGGTCGAAAACGCAAACAAAATGAAAATATGTTAATTTTTTTCAATCATAAATCCTAAATAGAATACAAAACTGAACCTAATCAAGAACCAAAATTTACTAAAATAAGAACTAAGCACCAAGCCATTTTGTATGTTCAACGTCTCTAATTCAACCACAAGTTTTTCTAAATGTATATGATACAATTTTTTTTAGGGAAATTTTCACAAAAATCCATTAAACTACAAGTTTTTTTCGATTAAGTCTCTCAATCAGTTTTTTTGTTTGATAAGTCCCTTAACCAAATTAAAATCTCGAATTTGGTGTTTTTATCAAGAAAAGTTACCGGTGACCTTTTGAGCAGCCGAGCAGGTTGCAATTTGCTGACGTAAATTTTATAAATCTATGATTTTTTTCGATTAAGTCCCTCAACGAAATTATTTTGTCTTATAAATCCCTCAACTATTAAATTATTTTGTCTTATAAATCCTCAACTAAATTTTTTGCCACATAAATCATTTATCTTGATAAAACTCATGATATTTGTTGTTTAATCAATTTAAGTGATTATTCAATTTACACTCACGTCACACATATGTTGATGCAAAAAATAAAACAAAATGATAAATCAAATGGATCATTTTTTGTTGTTTAAAATTTAGTCGGGATGAATTAGTTAAATATGTTTAAAAATTTTGGTCTAGACAAATATGGGATCGAAATAATCATCATTTATGTTTTTATATCAAACCAACTTATGTTATCCGGTATACCGGACTTTTAAAAAATATTATTTTCAAACAACCATTTGGTTTTATGTTTTAATATGTTTAACTAGTTTATATTGATATATTTTCAACTCAAAAAAATTCAAGCATAACCGTTAAAATATTTTATCAATCATTTGCTTATTTTAACGAGTTTCGTCGATATATTTTTGTTCTAAACACGAAATACTAATTTTTTTAACCTATCGTTTCATAAAAAAAAAAAAAAATTTAACCTATCGTTTCGTTACATAAATCCCAAAAAAAAATTTGTTTGTTTCTCCATTGAAAAAAAAATATGACCAATATATTTTCAAAATTTTTGAACGGAACATTGAAAATTGCTACAACTCTTTATTTATGATTGGAAAATTAAATCGGAAGACATTGTCAGTTTTAAACTTTGCAAAAAAAATTCGTTTTATGTTATCGAAAAGTTGAAAATCAAAAGATTTCATATAATAATCATAAATAAACAATGATATATCATATAATCGTAATAAAATATAAATAAATATCCAAAATAAATGTAAAAAATAATTTTAAATCTTGAGAAATAAATAAAACCGTAAATGAATATTTTTATTATAATTAAAAGATTATCAATAATAATAACAACAACAACAACAACAAAATTAGTGGGAGACTTAATCAAAAAAATTTATACTTTGATGGTTTTTGCGAAATAGTTTTAAGCATACGAATTTAAAAGGGTTAAGTAGTTTGGGGGCTTATCAGGAAAAAAAATGAAACGAGGACTTATTCGATAAAATTTTATACTTTGATGGTTTTTGCAAAATAAGTTTAAGCATGTTAACATGTTATAATAGGTTAACAGACCAATTTAAAAGGTTTAATCAGTTTGGGGACTTATGAGGAAAAAAAAAATGAAATAGAGACTTAATCGAAGAAATTTTGTGCTTTGATGGTTTTTTGCATAATTTTTCATTTTTTAAATGTATCAAAAAAAGAATTCTTCTCACATATTTAAGTAAAATTTGTTTATAAAATTATTAAGAAATCATTTAAGAGGGTACGTGTTTGGATTTGCATTTTAAAATTTGTTGAAGCGCTTTGAAAACTAATAATCAGATAATGTAACAAAAAGTGTTGACATAAATGTAGTGTTTGGTTTAGTTACTGATATTTGTTATCATAATTATCAAATAATCAGTTTTTAAAGTGTTTGAGTTTGCGTTTAAACTTGTAAAATGACCAAATAATCACTTATTAAACAATTAAGCTACATTTTTTAACTTATTAAAAAGTGTGGTAGGATTAACTCTAAACGCAAATAATCACTTATTAACATATGCAATCCGAACACTTCAAACCAATTATTTACGTTATTGTAAAGTAATAATCTAGTAATCTTTGTAATAACGCAAAACCAAACACCCTCAGTAGTTCAAATTAAGGGTGGACAGTTTTTGGTTCGAGACCGAGGAAACAAAAAACCAGACCAAATCGAATCCAATTAAAAACAAATCAAATTTAAATTTTGGTTTTCGGTTTGGTTTAAAACCAAACCGATTATGAGACTGGGTTAGATTGATTTCTGGTCTAGCCGATAGCAGACCAAACCAAACCGAATTACCGAATATGTATACACACACATATATATGTTTGAAATTTAGGATTAATTTCTTTTGACGTAAAATGTTTTATGTACGTTTAACTTGATATTTTTTGAAACACATACTTAACATTGGACTATTTGAGATTTTTGAAAGTTTCACGTTTGTTATTTGGTCTTTAATTGTTTGTAGATTGTTTTGGATATTGAATATTTGATTTAAACCAAACCAAACCAAACAGAATTCAAATTCGGTTTATGGTTTGGTTTATGTAGCTTTGAATTTGATTTGGTTTGGGTTTTGGTTTAGGACAAAAAAATTTTAAACCAAAGAAACCAAACCATTGACCAACCCTAGTTCAAATAGTATTGAGTTGTAGAAGGTGTTTCAAATTTACAATGGCCGGCATCTTTTTCATTTTTCACTAAATTATTTTAAAAGCTTTATAATAAAAAGTTTATAAAATTTCAAATCACATTTGTTTCCTTAATATTTTTTGGAATAAATAATAAAGAAAATAAGTATGTAAAGATAAAATAAAATTTTTAACATTTGATTCACACTGTATATTACCATAAAAAAAGGCAGAATGTTAACGTACAAAAATAAAACTTTTTTGTGGTTCAAAATTAAAGAGAATGAATAGTGTTATAAGCTATATACATTTATAAATATGATGATTGTTTATTTTTGAATAAAAACAAACTAAATTCGTCAAAAATTAGAGAATATATTAAAATGGCACGCATTGCCTTTTTTAAGTACTTACTTAAATTGTAAGTGTTATTGGTTGTTAATAATTGATTAGGCACCCTATAATATCACTTTCGCTTTAATTTAAATTTTAAAAATGATTAAAACCTATCTACTTGTCGTGGCGTATTCAGAAATGTTTTTATAGGGGTCGAAATTTAACAATACTACGAGAGTACGAGTATTCAGTACCATTCAAAAATTTTGAGATATCGAGAACTCAAGTCGGTTCACTTGATTAAACAATAAAGCAAATAATTAAAAGTTAGAATGTTATTAGTCATTACAAACCAAAGCAAACTACACTCAACAAATGTCCTTTATGAGTTTTAATCTTTTGAAAGTGAGTTGTTACATCATCGTCTGATATATTGACGAGTAACTCTTTTTCTATGGTACAAATGCAATCGTCATTCAAAACTTTATCACCGATTGAATTTTGCAAATCTGATTTCACAAGCTTCATTGTAATACTTATGTTAGTAAATCTAAATATTACGGAAAAAGTAATCATAATTTAACTTAATGTGAAACTGAAACGACTATCAAAGTAACAATCTAATATTCTATATTTATATTATATTTCTATCATATATATAATTATATTCATATTAAATAATTAGTTTAGTAATAAAACAACACACGATATAAAATATTAGACGTTATGATACTTTGAACATTATAATTTATCAAATGAAGCCTAAGATAACATAATACGTAAAAAAATTTCAGGGTCCTTCGAACTCTACTCGCAAACAATGGATCCGTCCTTATCCACTTGTAACGTTAAATATTGAATTTATAAATAATTATTTGTTAGAAGACTCAGCTCTATATCCAAGCGGGACCTCAAAACTTACATTCACCACCTAAATTCCAACTTGCCTTCGACAAGAGTCAAACCCGCGAGCTCTTACTTATATATCACCCTTCATACCAAATTTTATTTATTATATATAATTTTTTTTAAAAGTTTTATTGATTAAAACTACCCTAATTTATTCGCAGATGTGGCCATCTTTAATAGCTAAAGCCAAACAAGGTGGTCTCGACGCTATACAAACCTATGTGTTTTGGAACCTCCATGAACCACAACCTGGCCAGGTTTGTAACATTGTTTTATTATTTTATGAATTTAAACATATTTACACAAAGGTTAGGTACGTACTTTTTTATAATCCAACTTTTTAAATTGTCTCATTTAACCAGGAAACTATTTTTTATGCACATTTGACTATTAAACTTTAGTATAATGTTCTACTTTGGACAAAATGAGTAGAGTTAACAGCTAAATGTATACAACATATGATAGTTTAGTGGTCAGATGCGTACAATTTTAAGTGGCCAAATGTGTTCAAAAAAAGTTTAGTGGTTAAATTTGTATACAAAAAATAGTTTAGTGACAATCTACGTACAAAAATAACTTAGGGGGCGTTTGGTTCGCAGATTTTTTCCTCTGGGATTTGCATTTTTTCAAAGGATTTGCATTATGCAGCATTTGCATTTGTCAGGATTTTGTCAAAAAATCTGCATTATCTTATAGAAAAAATTTGTTAATATGAAGAATGCAATGTAACTGGGATTTAAAATCTTAGGGGGAGGCTGAGTTTTTAAATTACAAAGAATGAAGGGATTTATGAAATCCTAGGATTTTAAATCCTTACTGAAATCTGTGAACCAAACACAGGATTTTAAATGCAAATCCCAGTGAATCCCAGGAGATCCGCGAACCAAACGTCCCCTTAGTGGTCAAATGTATGTGAAAGTTGGATGATCAAAAAGTTATTTAACCATTTACGAACCAACTTTACAAATTAATAAAGATTTTTAACGAAACTAGATCTTGTGAAATCATATTGAGTATTTGACGATACAATCCGTACCTTGCGAAAAAACCGATCATTGTTTACCAACCACACATTGTCTAACCACATCAAATTCTCTCTCAATACGTTCCTCAAAACATCCGATTCGGGCGGAATCTTCCCCTTAAAGTCGTGTAATATTAACGTATTTTTCCAAATGTATCGATATGATACATGAACCTTTTTTTCTTACCCATATTGTACATATACTTGAGTAAACTATTACAATATGATACACTTCTACATAGATTCTTGTTGAAAAACTGAGTTCTATTTGTCTAAAATATACCATATTGAAATAGAAAACTAAAATACACATATCATATGTGTAAGAAAAAGCTTCACGTATGATGTCGATGTATTAAGTAAAGTATGTTGGTATTGTGCAACCTTTAACCATTAATAAATCTGCTTGTTTCTCGTTTTCTTATGAACGTTTATGTTATAATTAATTTGATGCTTATTATATATGTATGTATATATATAACAATTGCAGTATGATTTCAACGGAAGAAATGACATTGTAAGTTTCATTAAGCTAATCCAACAACAAGGTTTGTACGTAAGTCTTCGAATAGGACCCTTCATCGAGGCCGAATGGGGTTACGGGTACGTTGTTATTATTATTATTATTATAATTATTACCGTGAATTATACATTATTTTTCTTTATTATTTTAAGATAAGTTTATGTTTTTATTAAATTCTTCATGCTAATTATAAACATACCATTTAAAAATTTATCAAAAAAATGTAATATTTGATTATTTTTAATAGTGGTACGGTGGTACCTTAGGTGCGCTGATTGAGTACCACTTATTATGCAGCGTACCAGAAGATATCATTCTTAAAAATAAATTTCGATCATAGATTTGTATAGATTTTTCATTAATTCGGATGTTTGAATTATTCAGTATTTAAAAATCCAAAAATTTAAACTTGTTTTTTACTAGTATTGACTATGAGTTTTAGTTTGTTTTAGTTTATTTATAACAAAATTACAAGTTTAGTGCCTTTTGACATAATTTTTGTCCTTTTGAATATAAAAGAGATATATTATACAAAATTTGTATGTTATATGGTTGAATATTCAGATTTATTTACTTATTATATCAAACTTTTGAATGAAGATACTCCACATTTCAGATGACTGAAATTCGGATTATTCAAAAGTCAGATACGCATTCAAATAGTACATTTTTAGTATCTGATAGTTGAAATAATACGTGTTAATCACATGATTAGCTAAGATATCGGTTGATATATGTTCATTGTATTTCTATCTTTCAGAGGCTTACCATTTTGGTTACATGATGTTCCTGGCATTGTGTTTCGAACAGATAACGAACCCTTCAAGGTAAGCCTACTGTTGACTATGAAAGTCAAATCCCCTGTTATTCAACATCAAAACCGATATCGTAGAATTACACTTTACCTCTCCATCGAACCCTTATGCGTATATTAGGTCATTACGTAATTATCCGAAGACTAATTTATGATCTAATATGAATAATTAACATCTAATTGAAATTAAAAAAGTTGTTTGTTTGACTAAAAAGTCAAAGTCTGAATTTCTTGTGTTTGTATTCACTCTTGTAGCTTCATATGCAAAACTTCACAACCAAAATTGTGGACATGATGAAGTCAGAGAAATTGTTTGCATCACAAGGAGGCCCAATTATTCTAACACAGGTTTGCACATTTATTGCTTTCTACAGGGGTACACAACTAAATATAGCTATATACTTTTGGTTTTTAACTGTTTATAGTAACTTCCGTATTTATTTTTTGTTCATAGCATCAAGCTGATAAAAGGGGTTTTTAAATGTACTTCTCCTTTTGCTAATTACACATCCATCCTCTCGTAATGTGAAAGGATAAATTAAGTTTAATTGGTGTGTCTCTTATCATTAACAAAAAACATATGAGAGAACATTTATGTATTTAGTAACAATTAAGGAGTAAGAGGTACACGTATATCAACTTGTTAATTGATTATTAATATTTTTTAAACCTATATATCTTGCCAACCTTCAAATAGATTCTTTAATTTTGGTTTGGTTAACTATCCATAAACATCTTTAAAATACATTATTGTGTTAACGAATGAATAAAAGAAACTTATGTTCATGGTAGATAGAAAACGAGTACCAAAACATCGAATCTGCGTTTCATGAGCAAGGACGACGATACGTCAACTGGACAGCACAAATGGCGGTGGGTCAAAACACTGGTGAACCATGGATGATGTGCAAGCAAGATGATGCCCCTGATCCTGTGGTTTGTCTCTTGTCCTTCTAACACATGTGACAATTTTAACCATTCCGCATGCAAATGGGTCAAGGCCTATACCTATTAACCAAATAGAAAGGCTAATATAAGTTAACAAGCAACTTTTTTGATTTTTTTCTTATTACAGTAATCTCGCAAATTTTGTACCAAATAAAGGAACGAACTCTTTATTCATTCCCGATTATAGCATTTAATCGGTAAACAACAAAAGTTAACCGGGTAAAAAAAGGTTATATAGAGGGTTTATTGTTTGAAATAACAACCTACTTTTTATTTTTTCCTTATTATGGCAATGAGTTTTATTTTTTACCATTTAATATATTATTTGAATAACAACCTACTTGTTGGTTACCAGTTGAATCCTATAATCGTAAGTAAACCAAAAGTTTGTTCCATTATTTGTGACAAAATTTACGAGATTGCTATAATAAGAAGAAAGAGAAAAGTTGCTTGGTATTTGAGTAATTCTTCCTAAGTTTATATATCATTTTAGGATATTATTTTATAGAATATAGATTTTTTTAAAATTTTGGTCGTTTGGGTCAACCTTCGCCTGCTTGACCCATTTACATGCTAATAGACAAATTATTATAAGAGTTCTTTCTCGGGGGCTACTAGTTGCGGCTCTGAAGTTCCCGATTTAACAGAGTTAGATAAGCCAACTCCTACCTTTTCAGCCGATTCAGATACCGAATCGTATCTCTTGGAGAGAGGCGCAGAAGCTCTCCCTTTGACTTAACGGGTTAAATAATCAGTACAACACGAAAACATTAACAACCTTATGGTAGTATGCAACAATTGCTCATTTGAGAGGCACCCTAAACATACCCTTAACTACCTATTAACTATTGAGATCAAACATGCATGTTCATGTGCAGATTAATACATGCAATGGGAATCGATGCACCATGACATGGATAGGACCAAACTCTCCGAATAAGCCTGCGATATGGACCGAGCATTGGACTTCATTGTACATACTTACTTAGTTTCCTATGATTAATTAGTACGAAAGTAACTATAGCAATCATATCATAACTCGGTTGAGCTTCACTAATTAACTTATTAATCGGTTCTTGAAGCTTACAAGGGTACGGAGAGGATGTAACACTTAAAAACCCTGAAGTTCTTGCCTTTCATACGACATTATTCATCATAAAGATGAATGGAAGTTTTGTGAATTACTATATGGTAATGTATCACTAAGATCACATTCATACATCCATACATACATATGAGAAACCGTAACTTTTTAATCTATGACAGTACCATGGAGGAACAAATTTTGGACGGACTCCAGCAGCATTTATCATAACAAGTTATTATAATGAAGCTCCACTCGATGAATATGGAATGATCAGACAACCAAAATACGGTCATCTTCAAGAACTACATTCAACGTTGAAGCTATGTTCGCAAGCGTTACTGTATGGAAAGTTAACGATTGAACCATTAGGTCCGAGTCAAGATGTAAGTATACATTTGTTTGCATACAATTCTAAAACAATATTATATGTTCATCATTAGTGTGTGTGCGCGTGTGTGTACATACACACACACACATATATATACATACATACATACATACATATATATATAGAGAGGTTCAAAAGAGTACCACTCGAAACAAGTGCACTTACCATCTTTAGAAAGAATAATTTTCTAAGTTTTTTGATAATTATGTTTAAATTAACGGTGGACACATGATATGCGAATTTCACATACATTCACACTTTCTATGTCCATAAAAACTATGTGAATATTTATGCGTACGTATTTAATTATGTGAATGGTCATCCAATTGAATGATTATTCACACCATTTCCATGATATTTATTTACCATTCACAAGATTTATTTTTTGAATCTAAGTTATGATCATTTTAATGAAAAGTTTTACAATGTTGGTTTATACATGTCTATGTATTAAACATATGTGAATGATCATTCACAAGGTGTATGCTGGAAACTTGATTATACGCTGTTGAACCAGATCATATGTGCATAAAATTATAGCGATCGAGTTACTAATGGTCACGTTGTGTAGGCGTATGTCTATAGTGGAAGTTCTGGTGTCTGCACAGCTGCGTTTCTTTTGAATAACAGTAGCAAAGAAAGTGTTCAAGTTATATTCCAAAATTCGTCATACAATATACCAGCAAATTCGATAAGTATCTTACCCGACTGCAAAACTGTAGCTTTTAATACTGGAAAGGTATAATTTTCTCGAATTCTAATAAACTCTTGTGTCTTTTTTTTTTTGGAATTTATGTGAGATACATAGTTATTGTTTTTGTATGTTAATAGGTAACTACACAAGTTAGTGCGCAATTACAAAATCCGATAATAAGGTTCGACTCAGCTCGACAATGGGAATCGTTTAGTGAAGTTGTCCCTCAATTCAAAGAGAATTCGTTGATGGCTAATGGATTACCAGAACAAATGAATACTACCAAAGACACATCAGATTATCTTTGGTACACAATCAGGTAAATGAAGTCATTAATTAATGTTCATTTTCATTCGAGTAACTAGAAAAATGTTGATTCACATTCAACTAATTAACGTAAGTTCCATGTTCGTGATCGTATATATAGGATCCAACAGAACTCTTCGGAATCTCAGTCATCTATGCTTAAAGTTAACTCTCTTGGGCATGTTTTACGCGCATATGTAAATGGAATTCTTATGGGTATGATTTGATCGAGTTTACTTGTCTTTGGATTTAATTATCTTGTGAATTCTGATTATATATACTATCTGATGAGCTTATCGTTGGATCGAAATTTAGGTTCTGCACATGGAACACGTACCGTTCATAAGTTTACATTTCAAAACACCGTCACTTTCTCAAGTGGAATCAACAATATTTCCCTCCTGAGTGTTATGGTTGGATTACCGGTAGGTTATAAAATGGATTAAGGTCATACAATACTAACGTACTTTTCCAAATGTATCGATATGAAAATAAACTTTTTTTTTTACCAATATGGTACATGTACTTTAGTTTTCGTTCCAATAGAATACAATCTACATAGATCCCGGTTGAAAAACCAGGCTTTATTTGTATGAAAAACTGATCTCTTTGCAGAAATGTACTATATTAAAACAGAAAACTAAAGTACATGTACCATATGGGAAGAGAAAAAGTTCATGTACCAAATCAATATATTTGAAAAAGTACATTGATATTGTGCGACGTTAACCCGTTACACAATTAGTAGTCAATTCTTGGGTGATTGATCACTTTGAGAGGTGTAAATAAACATTTTGCATATCAAGTGTCAACAAAGTTGGCTCTGTTGAGATTCTCTATTATTAAAAAAAAAAACTAAATTACTGATTTTTCGATCCAATGACTTCTGAAGGGTTCAGGACCGTTTATGGAGCGCAGTCATGCAGGGTTACGTGAGGTCCTAGTTGAAGATCTCAACTTAACAAGCTACTCATGGGGATATCAAGTAAGTAATATATGGTAACAAGTAACTTATGGGGGTCTTTGGATTGTCTATGAGCTTCAAAAAGTATGTTATGATAGAAAATCACGTTTTCTTAAAGGAGCACAAATTGGCTTATCCAAAATCTAATTTGAAGACAAAAAAGAGTGTATAATCATGTTTTGGAAAGTTAATGCCAAAGGTTGTAGCTATATATGTTGCAATTTCAAAACTTATAAGCTGACAAACAACTCCAAAATGAAATCCAAATTATGTCATATATGTAAATGGTGGTTTGTTAATTACTGAAGGTCGGATTGTTGGGGGAGAAGCTATCAATCTACACAGATGAAGGGTCGAGTAATGTCTCATGGAGTCCGTATGAAAAAAGTCGCGATTTAACATGGTACAAGGTGTGGTTTCAACTCCTTTTGATTCATTAGATCGATCATAACACTAAAATTCTCAAACCCAAGTAGGGTTGTTCATTAACCGAACCGAAGAACCGAAATGAGTTTCAGATAGTTAACCGAACACGTCGGTTTAATGATTTTGTGAGCCTAAACCTAAACTAAAATAGCCAGTTAACCAATTTTCGGTTAACCGCATTTTCCGTTTTGGTTACCCGGCTAACCTATAAACATATTTCTAATTAGAATTATAATTTTTAAAATGTAAAACTTTATTAATTAATTCTTGAATACTTTTAAACCTCAAAGATGAAAAACCTATGCATAAAATTATAGACTATTGATGATATATATATCGTTCAAAAACTTGGATATTAACTATAAAATTCAACTAAAAATTAAAAAATGTATTGCATTCTATTAAATTAAAATGTAATAAGTATAATTTTAATTGTTTTAGGTTATAAACTTAAGGTAGATTAATTGATGAGTTAAAATGTGTAGTGTTACTGGAATAAATATTAATTAATAAGACATAAAAACATATATTATAAAAATAAAATTTTTTTTTTCGGTTAATCATCTATTGCCAAAATCGTTGAACCGTAATCTAAACCGAAACCGAAGGCTTTTTCGTTTTTTTTAACCGACCTGAAGTTTATCAACAAAATGATTCAGTTAACTTTAATATTGGAATGATTTTTCATATTGGTTTGCTTCGCAATATTTTAACACTCCTAAACTCAAGTATGATTATTATTCTTCCATTGGTACGTTTTCTTTCACTTAATATATATGTTAACGATTGGACTTAACAGACCGTATTCAACTCGCCTATTGGCAACGATTCGCTTGCCCTAAACCTGGGATCAATGGGAAAAGGTGAAGCTTGGATCAATGGCCAAAGTATTGGAAGATATTGGGTCTCTTTTAAGACCCCTAAAAACATTCCTTCACAGAAATGGTTCGAAACATACATGCCATACCTATTTATATGTTTTTTTCATATAGTTTTCGTAACATACACAAGTTTTGGCCTACGTTGAACAGGTACAATGTACCTCGATCATTCCTGAAACCAACAGGAAACCTCTTGGTACTATTCGAAGAAGAATATGGAAACCCGCTAGATATTTCATTAGACAATGTTTCAAATACTTACAAAGTTTGCGGGCATGCTTCCGATTCACATCATTCCAAGTTAAATTCGTGGCAAGCACCATATCACTATCGTTGGAGACCAAGACCAAGACTTTATCTACGGTGTCCTCATAGACGAATCATCTCCAGGATCATATTTGCAAGTCATGGTAACCCTTCGGGTGATTGCGAAAGCTACTCTATTGGGAACTGCCATTCGTCTAATTCTCAACAAATCGTTGAAAAGGTGAGTTTTTTTTGGATATATATTAAGGCCATCTCTGACTATCTACTAACTAAGGAGGTGTTTGGAATTGCTTGTTACTTCAAAAAAAAGTATTGGAAACCACATTTTGCAAAATGCAATGCCAGTTTTGCTTATACAAAATGACATTTGAATTTTGAAGGCAAAAAGCACGTACATAAACTTGTTTTGAAAATCGCATGCCAATGACTTTGTGCTGGATTAGGTAAAAAAGAGCTCCAAAACGCAATCTTAAATGCTTGAGGGTGTTTAGTTTTGCGTTTATGATGGAGATTATTATATTATATTACGTTACGATAACGTAAGTAATTGGTTTAAACTGTTTGGATTGCAATCATTAATAATTGGTTATTTGCGTTTTTGGATAAATCCTACCACACTTTTAAAAGCTAAAAAAATATAGCTTATTTACTTAATAAATAATTGATGATTTAATAATTTTACAAGCTAAAACGCAATCCAAACACTTTAAAAATTGATTGTTTAATAATTGTGATAGCAAACAACAAAAGCTAAACCAAACACTAAATTTTCCAACCACAGTTTTTGTTACAGCTATTATCTGATTATCAGTTTCCAAAACATTCAACATTTTTTCATACGCAAATCCAAACAACTCTTATAGTAAATCACTAGAACATCCTTTGTTAAGGATGGAAAAATCATTCAACAAAAGTAAATTACTTGAAATTCTTGCAACCTTATATAACCAAACTGACTTACAATTGTATTGGCATTTAGGTTTGCTTGGGTAAAAAGAATTGTTCTATTTCTCATTCAATAGAAACTTTTGGAGGAGACCCTTGTCCAGGCACACCTAAGACACTGTTGGTGGATGCAATTTGTGAATGATCAGAATATACAATTTATATATAAATGATAGTTTTGCAAACAAAACGATAGAATAAACACCTCTTAAGAGTTGCATAGTTTACCTTTACAATATTATAATTGAAATTTGTTCATATCAAATGTTTGTTATTGCAAATAAGCTTTGAGTATAGTTCTATATATATCTTTCCGTTGATCTTGGTGAACGGACGCTAAGTTCTTTCAGGTGTGATCGTTTACATAACATACTCATGTATAAAATGTCACACCCAGATTTGAAAATTTTCAATCAATCACCAGATTCCCAGACTTAGCAAGCTTCTTGGCATAAAAGTTTAAACTTAGAAATTGTATTTCGTGAGGCACTAATATGGCTAGCATAAAGCTAGTGTCTTAACAAAAACGAATCGTTAATTTCAGTTTTCATTTTATAGTTTAAAAAATGTTTCTATAAAAAATAAAAACTTTTTTAGATGAAGAAGTTTTTAGTTAAAAAAAAATAGGATAAGTACGTGATAGAAAAATAATATAAAAGATATATATAGGGTATGTGATAAAGAAGTAAAAAAAATAGAGTAATTGATAGAAAAGTAAAAAAAAATAAGGATAAGTGATAGAAAAATATATACAGAGAGAGAAAAAAAAAATATAAAAAATAAACATAGGAAAGATGATTGAAAAATAAAAAATAATATAAAAATAGTATTTTAAAAAATATAATAAAAATTTGAAAAATTAAATTATTATATTGTTAAATAAACAACTTTTCAGTTTTCACTTAGAAAAATGAAAAGGGTTTTCACTAACCAAATGTTTTAGATTCAGCTGATCTAATATTACAAATGTGGAACCATGGATTACAATATAATTATATTTTATATTAAGTGTATGAAATAATTATAAAATTTTAAACTAAATAATATTGTATTAACACAAAATAAAATATCATATCAAAAAATCTATCAAATATAGAAGTAAAGTTCTGTATAACGTTAGATCTTAAAATAGTTAAACCTTAAAGATAGAATTATCTAAATAGACAACGCAATTGTTGATCCGAAAACACATTATCTATACATTATTTTACAAATTCGGTTATTGAAATGGTCAGTCAGATAGTCAGCTTACTTATTGTATTACTTTACTAGTTTATTACCCGTCTATTACACGGGATAATTAAATACTTGAGTTTAAACTTAGTTGAGGATGAAAAGCTTCGTTAAGAATCTAAAAATAAGATAACACGGTTGGATAAGTGACCAATTAGATAAGAAGAGATATTTATGAGTTTTCAAAACAAAAACCCTAATTAGAAGATTTTTTTTATAAATAATTTACTTTAATTTTATTATTTTACTAGTGTATGACCCGTGTAAAACACGGATTTTGTTTAAAAAGAGTAGATTATCAATTATTTAACAAAGATAAAATCTATGAACATTACAAATATTAAAAATTTCGAAATTAAATTACTAATATCACAAGGTAATACAACGATATGAAAAATAAGCAGTAACATGCAGTGCATGCATAAATGTGGAAAAGAAGCTTCACAAGTTATTTAACACCTCTTTGTATACAACATTGGATGTCTTTGTTAAAAGTTCACCGTCTTTATTTAAGATCAGCATCTTTAATCCGTTTCTGCTCTTGACTCTTGACACTACAACATATAACTGTCCATGTGTAAAAAACCGGCCTTGGCAAAAACAAACCCACTCTTGACAAAGATTGTCCTTGACTTTTGTTAATAGTCATTGCAAAACAAACCGCAATTGGGAATTGTCTTCTTTGAATCTTAAACGGTAAACTCTTATCAGTCGGACTGAGTTTCATTCTTGGTATAAAAGTTATGCTACCAACGTTGTTTCACGATATGATCTTTGCTTTTATAATACGCTCTCCAAGTTTCAAAACTTGTAGCCTGGTACCATTGCATAAACCGCCAGTCTGATCAATATTTCGAAGCAACATGATTGGAACACCAACTTTTAAAACCAATTTGTGATTAGGCAAGCCAGAAAACTTCATGCCATTAAGCACATCGGGAGAGTATAAGGACTTTTCAAAGGTAGAGAGAAAGAACTCAGATTCACATACCGAGTCCGAACTCAGATAAACTTTTTCCTCACCTTCAAACGATTCAAGCAACCTATTATTTATGATATCCACTACTTCATGAGTTGGTGCAAGAATTGCTCGTTCTTGAAAATAAGATGAACTTCTATAATTGAAATTAACATCCGGGTAGGCAAACTGAATTAGTGAACCTACGGGATCGTTTGTATCATTTATGAGAAGATCATCAGGTATTTCAACTTCTGCTTCTCCATCATTAGTTCCACCGGCCAATCCCTCTCCTATATTTAATATTCTGCAAACTCTTTTGTATCGTCCAAATCTGGATTTTGACATCCAACTTTTAGTCTCATGTTGATCGTTAACTTGAGGACTCGACAATGTTGCCAGATATATGATGAATTCAGAGTTGCATTGACAATGTCGTTCCTATTGCCTTTAGTTATGACAGGAAGAATTTGTCTGAAATCACCACCAAATACTATTACCTTCCCTCCGAATGGTTTATCTTCTTTGAATCTCTCACCTGTACTCAGAATATCCTTGAATGTTCTATCCAACGCTTCGAAGGCATGCTTATGTACCATAGGGGCTTCATCCCAAATAATCAACTTAGTCTTCTTCAATAGCATTGCTTAATCGCTACCTGCCTTTATGCTACAAATACTATCCTCATTAAGGTTAATAGGAATACAAAAACGTGAATGAGCTGTCCTTCCACCGCTTAACAGTAGTGATGCAATGCCACTCGATGCAACATTCAATACAATCTCACCTTTACATCGTACAGCCGACGCTAAAGTTCTCCAAATATATGTTTTCCCCGTGCCACCATATCCATACACGAAGAAAACTCCACCTTGATTACCATCAACAGCATTCATCACTTGCTCGTAAACATTACGTTGTTCATCGGTTAAATTGATGAACTGTTGGGCATGTTCAACTGCAAGAACTTCTTTGTCATATGAAAGCTCATCACAAATTAACCGATTGCTTGCAAATGATAAAGACTCTTCCGATGGGTAAGGCATATTTTTGAATCTTCGAAGAGAACTTCCAAGCCTGCGCATTACTTTCTCAACCTCAAACAAAGTAAAATCCTTGACTTGATCATCACTCAGTGACATAGCTGTAAAAAAAATATGAACAAATTTTATGTAAAGTACATAATACATAAAATGTCAAAAAAATGTATAAAACATATAATCTAAAGACTAAACGTAATACCTGGAGAGTTAAACAGTTTTTTTCGGTTATAAATAATGTCATCTGACATTTTTGACCAACTTTTTTCCCAAAGAACGTTTGGTCTTGATACACTATCGGATATCAATAACATCGCAAACAAATAACGTACATAAGATGCACTTCCGTATCTACTTGCTTCCTCGATGGCTTCGATATACTCCTTGTCATCATCTGTGAGACCCAAGATTTCTCAAAGGTCTCAAGTCAAGGCCCAGTAGCAACGCATTATCAATCATGAAACTAAGATAAAATTAACAGTGCGGAATACAGTTAATTACAAACAGAGACAAAAACTAAGTATAAGGTACAAACTTCTAGACTATTTCATCAAATCACAAATGTAAACTAGCCCAAACCCCAAAGCTCTATCTTTAATCAAATACCAAGGTATTGGAACAGGTTCTAATGCACTTCAAACTCTTTAAAAGTCCTGACCTATGAACTAGGTCCAGCCAATCCTTTGCCTTTACTTGAAAAATAATGCAACAACAGGGTAAGCTTATTTGCTTAGTGAGAATGTAGAATTTCACATTTAACATGCAATTATGAACGCGGAAGCACATGCACTGCACTCGGCTCATGCACGGCTCAGCTCTATTGCTTATGCACTGCACTAGGCTCATGCACAGCTCAATCTCGAAGGGACATTGGCCAATTAATGCTCTTTTGATGCGCGACTTTGCTTAGCTCCCAGTTATAAAACTGTTGTTGCTCTTGAGACTTTTAGACAAATTCATAAGGAATGCTCGAATGATGATAAATCCATACACACGCATCATTAGTGGGGATCAGCCACGTACTGGGCTAGCTACCAGTAAAAGCTCTATATGGATATCATCGGAATGCTCAGCTCTAGCTACCCTCTGTACTTTCATCACGAAAATCAGTACATCATAAGCCTAACATTAACCCAACACTGAGAAATAGTGATGGTGTTAAGCTTAACAATCAAATGACTCGTCAAAGAATCGAATCTAGAAGAAGAAATACTGATGCAGCGTAGCAAATAGAAATATAGATTATTCTGTTGATTCAAAGAATTCCAGAACAATCTCTATTAAAAGTTTGTTGATTCTGTGAATACCAAACGATTAGGCTTCAAACAACCGATTTTGAACTCGGAAATTTGGAAAAGAGAGAAATTTTCTTAATTCATAAATTGTCTTCATACATAAGTTCCACACTTTAAAAAAAACAGGAAACTTAAAACGGGTCAAATAACCCAGCGGGTCGACCCAGGAAACAAAAATAAAAACCCAAATAACCGATAAAATTCATAAAAAGGCCCGTAACTCTCATTCCGGGTCGAATTTTGGCCGAACGGTTGGGTAAACCGCCTTCTCAGAAATGAGATTATCACAACTTCCAGAATCGATAACATAGGTGCAAACCTTACCCAATATCGTACACGTGGATTGAAAGATGTTGTGTTTGAGCCAATCTTCACCAACTGCCTTTGGGGTAAAGCACGAGCGCCTTACAACCAGGTTCACCCCCACATCTCCGATGACGACTTCTTCATCGTACTGTGGTTCTTCATCAAACTGTGGATTATCCTCGTAACCCTCCTCAGCATACTCATATTCCCAATCCCCAGTCTCGGCATACATGTGTCGTTTCCCAGCCTTCTTGCAGTCAGATGCCCGATGGCCCGTCTCGCCACAACTATAACATTTCAGACCCCCGCTACTACTTGCACCTCCTGTTGGAGTTGTTCCCGCAGAAGCACCCCATGTCTTCGATTGATTTGGGGTGAAACGTGTCATTGCACCACCCGAACCAGAACCTCTGCCACCAGGAGCATTCGGAAAGGCACCACTACCCGGGGAATTCGAAAGGACACCACCACCAGGGGAATTCGAAAAGACACCAGAACCACCACTCACCCGACGATTTTGCTTCTCAAGAGCCAGTGCCCTTTGGTGTGCCTCTGAAACGGAAACTGGATCGAACAGATTCACGGCATCCATGATCGACACCCTCAAGCCACCAACATACCGTGCAAAAAGTTGATCTTCCGTCTCCTGAATATCATTCCGCGCGATCAATTGATAGAAATCGGTTGTATATTCATCAACCGTTCTGGCCCCCTGCCTGAGATTCTGTAACCGCTGGTACATTAACCGTTGGAAGTTATGAGGCAGAAAGTTGGACCTCATACACTTCTTCATCTTCCTCCATGTTTCAACCTTTGGTTTGCCAAGACGACTTCGTGTCTGTTTCAACTGCTGCCACCACGCCGATGCCCTACCGCGAAGTCTGGTAGCGATCAATGATACCTTCTTGTTCTCGGGTACCTCTTTGAACTCGAACACTTCCTCAACCGTAGCCAACCAATCAATGAACCCCTCTGGATTCAGACTAGTCCCATCAAACTATGGGATCTCAGTCTTAAATCCGGTCTCCCAGCGCCTATTATCATCCCTGCGATTCTGCCTTGGCCGTTCTTCATTTTCCGACCCGGAAGACGAACGGCCATTGACGAACGGGTTCTCAAATTCTTCATCCCCATGGCCCCTGTTCAACAGATCTGTGAATCGATCGGTCAACTGATTAACCACCTGATCCAACCTTTCATCCATCCTCGCGAAAATCCGTTGCTCAAACTCGCGTTCATACACTTCCTCAAGTGGTTTCTGTCTCCTCGGGGGCATCCTGAACTCGAGAATTTCGGCTTTGATACCAAACTGATGCAGCGTAGCAAATAGTAATATAGATTATTCTGTTGATTCAAAGAATTCCAGAACAATCTCTACTAAAAGTTTGTTGATTCTGTGAATACCAAACGATTAGGCTTCAAACAACCGATTTTGTACTCGGAAATTTGGAAAAGAGAGAAATTTTCTTAATTCATAAACTGTCTTCATACATAAGTTCAACACACCTTAAAAAGAAACTAGAAACTTAAAACGGGTCAAATAACCCAGCGGGTCGACCCAGGAAACAAAAATAAAAACCCAAATAACCGATAAAATTCATAAAAAGGCCCGTAACTCTCATTCCGGGTCGAATTTGGGCCGAACGGTTGGGCAAACCGCCTTCTCAGAAATGAGATTATCACAACTTCCAGAATTGATAACAAAGGTGCAAACCTTACCCAATATCGTACACGTGGATTGAAAGATGTTGTGTTTGAGCCAATCTTCACCAACTGCCTTTGGGGTAAAGCACGAGCGCCTTACAACCAGGTTCACCCCCACATCTCCGATGACGACTTCTTCATCGTACTGTGGTTCTTCATCAAACTGTGGATTATCCTCGTAACCCTCCTCAGAATACTCATATTCCCAATCCCCAGTCTCGGCATACATGTGTCGTTTCCCAGCCTTCTTGCAGTCAGATGCCCGATGGCCCGTCTCGCCACAACTAAAACATTTCAGACCCCCGCTACTACTTGCACCTCCTGTTGGAGTTGTTCCCGCAGAAGCACCCGATGTCTTCGATTGATTTGGGGTGAAACGTGTCATTGCACCACCCGAACCAGAACCTCTGCCACCAGGAGCATTCGGAAAGGCACCACTACCCGGGGAATTCGAAAGGACACCACCACCAGGGGAATTCGAAGAGACACCAGAACCACCACTCACCCGACGGTTTTGCTTCTCAAGAGCCAGTGCCCTTTGGTGTGCCTCTGAAACGAAAACTGGATCGAACAGATTCACGGCATCCGTGATCGACACCCTCAAGCCACCAACATACCGTGCAAAAAGTTGATCTTCCGTCTCCTGAATATCATTCCGCGCGATCAATTGATAGAAATCGGTTGTATATTCATCAACTGTTCTGGCCCCCTGCCTGAGATTCTGTAACCGCTGGTACATTAACCGTTGGAAGTTATGAGGCAGAAAGTTGGACCTCATACACTTCTTCATCTTCCTCCATGTTTCAACCTTTGGTTTGCCAAGACGACTTCGTGTCTGTTTCAACTGCTGCCACCACGCCGATGCCCTACCGCGAAGTCTGGTAGCGATCAATGATACCTTCTTGTTCTCGGGTACCTCTTTGAACTCGAACACTTCCTCAACCGTAGCCAACCAATCAATGAACCCCTCTGGATTCAGACTAGTCCCATCAAACTCTGGGATCTAAGTCTTAAATCCGGTCTCCCAGCGCCTATTATCATCCCTGCGATTCTGCCTTGGCCGTTCTTCATTTTCCGACCCGTAAGACGAACGGTCATTGACGAACGAGTTCTCAAATTCTTCATCCCCATGGCCCCTGTTCAACAGATCTGTGAATCGATCGGTCAACTGATTAACCACCTGATCCAACCTTTCATCCATCCTCGCGAAAATCCGTTGCTCAAACTCGCGTTCATACACTTCCTCAAGTGGTTTCTGTCTCCTCGGAGGCATCCTGAACTCGAGAATTTCGGCTTTGATACCAAACTGATGCAGCGTAGCAAATAGAAATATAGATTATTCTGTTGATTCAAAGAATTCCAGAACAATCTCTACTAAAAGTTTGTTGATTCTGTGAATACCAAACGATTAGGCTTCAAACAACCGATTTTGAACTCGGAAATTTGGAAAAGAGAGAAATTTTCTTAATTCATAAACTGTCTTCATACATAAGTTCAACACACTTTAAAAAGAAACAGGAAACTTAAAACGGGTCAAATAACCCAGCGGGTCGACCCAGGAAACAAAAATAAAAACCCAAATAACCGATAAAATTCATAAAAAGGCCCGTAACTCTCATTCCGGGTCGAATTTGGGCCGAACGGTTGGGCAAACCGCCTTCTCAGAAATGAGATTATCACAACTTCCAGAATCGATAACAAAGGTGCAAACCTTACCCAATATCGTACACGTGGATTGAAAGATGTTGTGTTTGAGCCAATCTTCACCAACTGCCTTTGGGGTAAAGCACGAGCGCCTTACAACCAGGTTCACCCCCACATCTCCGATGACGACTTCTTCATCGTACTGTGGTTCTTCATCAAACTGTGGATTATCCTCGTAACTCTGCTCAGCATACTCATATTCCCAATCCCCAGTCTCGGCATACATGTGTCGTTTCCCAGCCTTCTTGCAGTCAGATGCCCGATGGCCCGTCTCGCCACAACTAAAACATTTCAGACCCCCGCTACTACTTGCACCTCCTGTTGGAGTTGTTCCCGCAGAAGCACCCCATGTCTTCGATTGATTTGGGGTGAAACGTGTCAGTGCACCACCCGAACCAGAACCTCTGCCACCAGGAGCATTCAGAAAGGCACCACTACCCGGGGAATTCGAAAGGACACCACCACCAGGGGAATTCGAAAAGACACCAGAACCACCACTCACCCGACGGTTTTGCCTCTCAAGAGCCAGTGCCCTTTTGTGTGCCTCTGAAACGGAAACTGGATCGAACAGATTCACGACATCCATGATTGACACCCTCAAGCCACCAACATACCGTGCAACAAGTTGATCTTCCGTCTCCTGAATATCATTCCGCGCGATCAATTGATAGAAATCGGTTGTATATTCATCAACCGTTCTGGCCCCCTGCCTGAGATTCTGTAACCGCTGGTACATTAACCGTTGGAAGTTATGAGGCAGAAAGTTGGACCTCATACACTTCTTCATCTTCCTCCATGTTTCAACCTTTGGTTTGCCAAGACGACTTCGTGTCTGTTTCAACTGCTGCCACCACGCCGATGCCCTACCGCGAAGTCTGGTAGCGATCAGTGATACCTTCTTGTTCTCGGGTACCTCTTTGAACTCGAACACTTCCTCAACCGTAGCCAACCAATCAATGAACCCCTCTGGATTCAGACTAGTCCCATCAAACTCTGGGATCTCAGTCTTAAATCCGGTCTCCCAGCGCCTATTATCATCCCTGCGATTCTGCCTTGGCCGTTCTTCATTTTCCGACCCGGAAGACGAACGGTCATTGACGAACGGGTTCTCAAATTCTTCATCCCCATGGCCCCTGTTCAACAGATCTGTGAATCGATCGGTCAACTGATTAACCACCTGATCCAACCTTTCATCCATCCTCGCGAAAATCCGTTGCTCAAACTCGCGTTCATACACTTCCTCAAGTGGTTTCTGTCTCCTCGGAGGCATCCTGAACTCGAGAATTTCGGCTTTGATACCAAACTGATGCAGCGTAGCAAATAGAAATATAGATTATTCTGTTGATTCAAAGAATTCCAGAACAATCTCTACTAAAAGTTTGTTGAATCTGTGAATACCAAACGATTAGGCTTCAAACAACCGATTTTGTACTCGGAAATTTGGAAAAGAGAGAAATTTTCTTAATTCATAAACTGTCTTCATACATAGGTTCAACACACTTTAAAAAGAAACTAGAAACTTAAAACGGGTCAAATAACCCAGCGGGTCGACCCAGGAAACAAAAATAAAAACCCAAATAACCGATAAAATTCATAAAAAGGCTCGTAACTCTCATTCCGGGTCGAATTTGGGCCGACCGGTTGGGCAAACCGCCTTCTCAGAAATGAGATTATCACAACTTCCAGAATCGATAACAAAGGTGCAAACCTTACCCAATATCGTACACGTGGATTGAAAGATGTTGTGTTTGAGCCAATCTTCACCAACTGCCTTTGGGGTAAAGCACGAGCGCCTTACAACCAGGTTCACCCCCACATCTCCGATGACGACTTCTTCATCGTACTGTGGTTCTTCATCAAACTGTGGATTATCCTCGTAACCCTCCTCAGCATACTCATATTCCCAATCCCCAGTCTCGGCATACATGTGTCGTTTCCCAGCCTTCTTGCAGTCAGATGCCCGATGGCCCGTCTCGCCACAACTAAAACATTTCAGACCCCCGCTACTACTTGCACCTCCTGTTGGAGTTGTTCCCGCAGAAGCACCCCATGTCTTCGATTGATTTGGGGTGAAACGTGTCATTGCACCACCCGAACCAGAACCTCTGCCACCAGGAGCATTCGGAAAGGCACCACTACCCGGGGAATTCGAAAGGACACCACCACCAGGGGAATTCGAAAAGACACCAGAACCACCACTCACCCGACGGTTTTGCTTCTCAAGAGCCAGTGCCCTTTGGTGTGCCTCTGAAACGGAAACTGGATCGAACAGATTCACGACATCCATGATTGACACCCTCAAGCCACCAACATACCGTGCAACAAGTTGATCTTCCGTCTCCTGAATATCATTCCGCGCGATCAATTGATAGAAATCGGTTGTATATTCATCAACCGTTCTGGCCCCCTGCCTGAGATTCTGTAACCGCTGGTACATTAACCGTTGGAAGTTATGAGGCAGAAAGTTGGACCTCATACACTTCTTCATCTTCCTCCATGTTTCAACCTTTGGTTTGCCAAGACGACTTCGTGTCTGTTTCAACTGCTGCCACCACGCCGATGCCCTACCGCGAAGTCTGGTAGCGATCAGTGATACCTTCTTGTTCTCGGGTACCTCTTTGAACTCGAACACTTCCTCAACCGTAGCCAACCAATCAATGAACCCCTCTGGATTCAGACTAGTCCCATCAAACTCTGGGATCTCAGTCTTAAATCCGGTCTCCCAGCGCCTATTATCATCCCTGCGATTCTGCCTTGGCCGTTCTTCATTTTCCGACCCGGAAGACGAACGGTCATTGACGAACGGGTTCTCAAATTCTTCATCCCCATGGCCCCTGTTCAACAGATCTGTGAATCGATCGGTCAACTGATTAACCACCTGATCCAACCTTTCATCCATCCTCGCGAAAATCCGTTGCTCAAACTCGCGTTCATACACTTCCTCAAGTGGTTTCTGTCTCCTCGTAGGCATCCTGAACTCGAGAATTTCGGCTTTGATACCAAACATATGCAGCGTAGCAAATAGAAATATAGATTATTCTGTTGATTCAAAGAATTCCAGAACAATCTCTACTAAAAGTTTGTTGATTCTGTGAATACCAAACGATTAGGCTTCAAACAACCGATTTTGAACTCGGAAATTTGGAAAAGAGAGAAATTTTCTTAATTCATAAACTGTCTTCATACATAAGTTCAACACACTTTAAAAAGAAACAGGAAACTTAAAACGGGTCAAATAACCCAGCGGGTCAACCCAGGAAACAAAAATAAAAAGCCAAATAACCGATAAAATTCATAAAAAGGCCCGTAACTCTCATTCCGGGTCGAATTTGGGCCGAACGGTTGGGCAAACCGCCTTCTCAGAAATGAGATTATCACAACTTCCAGAATCGATAACAAAGGTGCAAACCTTACCCAATATCGTACACGTGGATTGAAAGATGTTGTGTTTGAGCCAATCTTCACCAACTGCCTTTGGGGTAAAGCACGAGCGCCTTACAACCAGGTTCACCCCCACATCTCCGATGACGACTTCTTCATCGTACTGTGGTTCTTCATCAAACTGTGGATTATCCTCGTAACCCTCCTCAGCATACTCATATTCCCAATCCCCAGTCTCGGCATACATGTGTCGTTTCTCAGCCTTCTTGCAGTCAGATGCCCGATGGCCCGTCTCGCCACAACTAAAACATTTCAGACCCCCGCTACTACTCGCACCTCCTGTTGGAGTTGTTCCCGCAGAAGCACCCCATGTCTTCGATTGATTTGGGGTGAAACGTGTCATTGCACCACCCGAACCAGAACCTCTGCCACTAGGAGCATTCGGAAAGGCACCACTACCCGGGGAATTCGAAAGGACACCACCACCAGGGGAATTCGAAAAGACACCAGAACCACCACTCACCCGACGGTTTTGCTTCTCAAGAGCCAGTGCCCTTTGGTGTGCCTCTGAAACGGAAACTGGATCGAACAGATTCACGACATCCATGATTGACACCCTCAAGCCACCAACATACCGTGCAACAAGTTGATCTTCCGTCTCCTGAATATCATTCCGCGCGATCAATTGATAGAAATCGGTTGTATATTCATCAACCGTTCTGGCCCCCTGCCTGAGATTCTGTAACCGCTGGTACATTAACCGTTGGAAGTTATGATGCAGAAAGTTGGACCTCATACACTTCTTCATCTTCCTCCATGTTTCATTCTTTGGTTTGCCAAGACGACTTCGTGTCTGTTTCAACTGCTGCCACCACGCCGATGCCCTACCGCGAAGTCTGGTAGCGATCAGTGATACCTTCTTGTTCTCGGGTACCTCTTTGAACTCGAACACTTCCTCAACCGTAGCCAACCAATCAATGAACCCCTCTGGATTCAGACTAGTCCCATCAAACTCTGGGATCTCAGTCTTAAATCCGGTCTCCCAGCGCCTATTATCATCCCTGCGATTCTGCCTTGGCCGTTCTTCATTTTCCGACCCGGAAGACGAACGGTCATTGACGAACGGGTTCTCAAATTCTTCATCCCCATGGCCCCTGTTCAACAGATCTGTGAATCGATCGGTCAACTGATTAACCACCTGATCCAACCTTTCATCCATCCTCGCGAAAATCCGTTGCTCAAACTCGCGTTCATACACTTCCTCAAGTGGTTTCTGTCTCCTCGTAGGCATCCTGAACTCGAGAATTTCGGCTTTGATACCAAACATATGCAGCGTAGCAAATAGAAATATAGATTATTCTGTTGATTCAAAGAATTCCAGAACAATCTCTACTAAAAGTTTGTTGATTCTGTGAATACCAAACGATTAGGCTTCAAACAACCGATTTTGAACTCGGAAATTTGGAAAAGAGAGAAATTTTCTTAATTCATAAACTGTCTTCATACATAAGTTCAACACACTTTAAAAAGAAACAGGAAACTTAAAACGGGTCAAATAACCCAGCGGGTCGACCCAGGAAACAAAAATAAAAACCCAAATAACCGATAAAATTCATAAAAAGGCCCGTAACTCTCATTCCGGGTCGAATTTGGGCCGAACGGTTGGGCAAACCGCCTTCTCAGAAATGAGATTATCACAACTTCCAGAATCGATAACAAAGGTGCAAACCTTACCCAATATCGTACACGTGGATTGAAAGATGTTGTGTTTGAGCCAATCTTCACCAACTGCCTTTGGGGTAAAGCACGAGCGCCTTACAACCAGGTTCACCCCCACATCTCCGATGACGACTTCTTCATCGTACTGTGGTTCTTCATCAAACTGTGGATTATCCTCGTAACCCTCCTCAGCATACTCATATTCCCAATCCCCAGTCTCGGCATACATGTGTCGTTTCTCAGCCTTCTTGCAGTCAGATGCCCGATGGCCCATCTCGCCACAACTAAAACATTTCAGACCCCCGCTACTACTTGCACCTCCTGTTGGAGTTGTTCCCGCAGAAGCACCCCATGTCTTCGATTGATTTGGGGTGAAACGTGTCATTGCACCACCCGAACCAGAACCTCTGCCACTAGGAGCATTCGGAAAGGCACCACTACCCGGGGAATTCGAAAGGACACCACCACCAGGGGAATTCGAAAAGACACCAGAACCACCACTCACCCGACGGTTTTGCTTCTCAAGAGCCAGTGCCCTTTGGTGTGCCTCTGAAACGGAAACTGGATCGAACAGATTCACGACATCCATGATTGACACCCTCAAGCCACCAACATACCGTGCAACAAGTTGATCTTCCGTCTCCTGAATATCATTCCGCGCGATCAATTGATAGAAATCGGTTGTATATTCATCAACCGTTCTGGCCCCCTGCCTGAGATTCTGTAACCGCTGGTACATTAACCGTTGGAAGTTATGAGGCAGAAAGTTGGACCTCATACACTTCTTCATCTTCCTCCATGTTTCAACCTTTGGTTTGCCAAGACGACTTCGTGTCTGTTTCAACTGCTGCCACCACGCCGATGCCCTACCGCGAAGTCTGGTAGCGATCAGTGATACCTTCTTGTTCTCGGGTACCTCTTTGAACTCGAACACTTCCTCAACCGTAGCCAACCAATCAATGAACCCCTCTGGATTCAGACTAGTCCCATCAAACTCTGGGATCTCAGTCTTAAATCCGGTCTCCCAGCGCCTATTATCATCCCTGCGATTCTGCCTTGGCCGTTCTTCATTTTCCGACCCGGAAGACGAACGGTCATTGACGAACGGGTTCTCAAATTCTTCATCCCCATGGCCCCTGTTCAACAGATCTGTGAATCGATCGGTCAACTGATTAACCACCTGATCCAACCTTTCATCCATCCTCGCGAAAATCCGTTGCTCAAACTCGCGTTCATACACTTCCTCAAGTGGTTTCTGTCTCCTCGGAGGCATCCTGAACTCGAGAATTTCGGCTTTGATACCAAACTGATGCAGCGTAGCAAATAGAAATATAGATTATTCTGTTGATTCAAAGAATTCCAGAACAATCTCTACTAAAAGTTTGTTGATTCTGTGAATACCAAACGATTAGGCTTCAAACAACCGATTTTGAACTCGGAAATTTGGAAAAGAGAGAAATTTTCTTAATTCATAAACTGTCTTCATACATAAGTTCAACACACTTTAAAAAGAAACAGGAAACTTAAAACGGGTCAAATAACCCAGCGGGTCAACCCAGGAAACAAAAATAAAAAGCCAAATAACAGATAAAATTCATAAAAAGGCCCGTAACTCTCATTCCGGGTCGAATTTGGGCCGAACGGTTGGGCAAACCGCCTTCTCAGAAATGAGATTATCACAACTTCCAGAATCGATAACAAAGGTGCAAACCTTACCCAATATCGTACACGTGGATTGAAAGATGTTGTGTTTGAGCCAATCTTCACCAACTGCCTTTGGGGTAAAGCACGAGCGCCTTACAACCAGGTTCACCCCCACATCTCCGATGACGACTTCTTCATCGTACTGTGGTTCTTCATCAAACTGTGGATTATCCTCGTAACCCTCCTCAGCATACTCATATTCCCAATCCCCAGTCTCGGCATACATGTGTCGTTTCCCAGCCTTCTTGCAGTCAGATGCCCGATGGCCCGTCTCGCCACAACTAAAACATTTCAGACCCCCGCTACTACTTGCACCTCCTGTTGGAGTTGTTCCCGCAGAAGCACCCCATGTCTTCGATTGATTTGGGGTGAAACGTGTCATTGCACCACCCGAACCAGAACCTCTGCCACCAGGAGCATTCGGAAAGGCACCACTACCCGGGGAATTCGAAAGGACACCACCACCAGGGGAATTCGAAAAGACACCAGAACCACCACTCACCCGACGGTTTTGCTTCTCAAGAGCCAGTGCCTTTTGGTGTGCCTCTGAAACGAAAACTGGATCGAACAGATTTACGGCATCCATGATTGACACCCTCAAGCCACCAACATACCGTGCAACAAGTTGATCTTCCGTCTCCTGAATATCATTCCGCGCGATCAATTGATAGAAATCGGTTGTATATTCATCAACCGTTCTGGCCCCCTGCCTGAGATTCTGTAACCGCTGGTACATTAACCGTTGGAAGTTATGAGGCAGAAAGTTGAACCTCATACAGTTCTTCATCTTCCTCCATGATTCAACCTTTGGTTTGCCAAGACGACTTCGTGTCTGTTTCAACTGCTGCCACCACGCCGATGCCCTACCGCGAAGTCTGGTAGCGATCAGTGATACCTTCTTGTTCTCGGGTACCTCTTTGAACTCGAACACTTCCTCAACCGTAGCCAACCAATCAATGAACCCCTCTGGATTCAGACTAGTCCCATCAAACTCTGGGATCTCAGTCTTAAATCCGGTCTCCCAGCGCCTATTATCATCCCTGTGATTCTGCCTTGGCCGTTCTTCATTTTCCGACCCGGAAGACGAACGGTACAAAGGTGCAAACCTTACCCAATATCGTACACGTGATTCGCCCCAAACGGAGACCCGAGTTAAAAGTTAGGGCCGTTTTCGTTTAGCCCCTTTTATTACGGGCTCTATCTTGGGCCTCCAGAAACATAATGGCCCGATCCTCTATACTTGGGCCTGCATCAAATACTCAGCTCAACAAATCATAGTAAATATACTGTGACAATATATCAATAAGCTCAAGATCAGAATGCCAAATAAATCAGAATCATGCAACAAAAGTCTCAATTCACATAATATGCAGTTAAAATGAAATCTACAACTCACACTTACTGGTTATTTGCACTTTCTGGCTCTGGCTCTGTTGCTCACAATCTGTAGTGGATTAGAACCACTATCTGACTTATGTCAGACTTTCAGTTGCTCACCATTTTGCTTGTTGCTCAATCTGTTAATAATATCATTTCTGATATTTATTAGCCTTTATATCATCTGAATAATATATTCAGTATTCATTCGTTGTCCTTTAATCTCAAAGTCTCAATATAATCAATTCTTTCATTCGTATTCTTTGTTAATTAATATTCACTAAAGATCAGTAAATATATATATATATATATATATATATATATATATATATATATATATATATATATATATATATATATATATATATATATATATATATATATATATATATATATATATATTATCATTAAGCTAATTATTTTGTTATTTTATGTGTTGTCTATATGTTTGATTCAAGATATTCAAATTTAGGGAGTGGGTTTCGATTTTAAGCATTAGATTCGAATTATATACTAAACTTGAAGACATCAAATTTGAATTCTTTAATTAAACTCGAACACCATATTGATTTGATTACTAAATTCGAAGGCCTTTACTTGATTTTATGTCAAATTCGAACATACCTTATTACATTCGAAGCATGTCTCGACTTTAAGTACATAAATTCGAACATTTAAGATTAAAATCGAATGAAGGGAGATTAAAGTCGAATATACTTTCGAATTTAGGTGTTAAATTCGAATCCATATTCGAATTTAACTACAAGTTCGATTTTGTTCAAACCTTTCGAGTTTGTTCTTGGTTTCTCGAATTTGTTCATATTTAATGGCTTTAAAACACCCATTTCTAAGTCTAAAATCATGAATAATTTAAGTATTAAGCCTAGGTTCAATTATATTATACACATTCTAGTTAAAAATCAAGTTAAACTAACTTTAATCTCATAAAAATGCTACATTCGAATTTCTAACTTTTAAAACCGAAAATAAGAAACTTTAAACGTAAATTCTTACCTTGAATTCGTACGTAATCGAACATGCAACGGTATAATCTTGTAGTATTCTCCGAGATTTTTCCGATGACGCATAAATCTTGATAGTCGGACGATCGGTTTGGGAGAAATCTTAGAGAGAGAGTAGAGAGAGAAAATCTAGAGAGAGAGTGTAGAGAGAGAGTAAGAATATGTAAATGAAGCTTTAATTACGTTTATATACTTCAACTAGTTATATTTGCTACTTAACCCACTATTACTTTTGTATCTTATATCTCTCTTATTTAATTATCTTTAATAATTATTAATCATAACTTTAAATATTTATATAATTTAATTAAATATAGAAAACTTAATTAAATTATAATTCAAAATAATGTAATAATATTACATTATTGTTTCGATGATCAGATATTTAGTTGGGCTAAAAGTTGGGTTGTTACAGAATGGGCTCCACCACGCACAAACTTCGTCCTCGAAGTTAGATATGTTCGAACAGACTTGGGCAGATAGCTTTTATGATATCTCTTAATTCCCAAGACTGATGCGAACCTTTGTGGTGTTTCCACTGAACGAGCACCATCTGCATTTCATGATTTATGTCTGTATAAGAAATTCAAATTTTTTCTTTTCGAGTTCATATTTGATTCAATATTTCACTGTTTGATCATTTTAGGAATTCTGACTTCTTATTCATACTCTTAATATATGAGCTTTTATGACTTAATCAGTCCAGATAACAACTCAATACATGAGTTAGCTCAAATATCACTTTCGTTTGATCTTGAGTCAGTTATGACTTTTTAAATCTCTCATCTGTATTATTGCAAAATTTTCATTTGCTAACTTATGCAATCACATAAGAGATTTTTAAGACTTCTGATTATCAGTTATATATTCGTTTTGTGGACTTTTTTTTTAATTTAACTTTATATCTCTTTCAATTTAGCTTGCAGCTCAATATATATCAATTAGCTCATATCTCTCTTTCATTTTCCTTTGAAACTAGCTGTAAAGCTTTTGGGAGTCTGATATCTGTACTTTATGTTTCTTTTATTGATGATGTTTCAATCATCAATCGCTTAACCGATTTCTGATTTATGCTGTCTTTTTATGAAGACTTATTATTTTCTTCGCTCTATCAAACAAATGAAATCTATCCTCCGGCGCAACAATCGGAGCCAACTCTTTGTGTAACGACTCCACCTCACCTACCTTGGTCTCCAATTACGCTGCCATATCCGTCAAATCCTTTACATAAGCAGTTTCTCGAGAAGCAAAACCCTCCAAGATGATCAAGTGTTTAGCAGCCGAGAATGAGATTGAGGCAAAATATTGAAATGCTGCATTTAAAGCTCATTGAACAAAACAGAAGTTTGAACAAAGAATCAAAAATTTGGAGTTTCAAACGACCACATTTTCTTCGCAACGGTTTCAGCAGTTGAGAGATATTTCAAGCAAATCAAACATGATCAAGAACTTGAAGAGATCATGCGCTTTCAAATCTCCCGGTAAATAAGAATATTAACGACATGGAAAACAAATGCTAAACAGAATCGAATTCCAAGGAATCAATTTTTATAGAAATCAACAATTTACTTGGGCTTACTCAGTGCGATTCGTTAGACATGACGGCAAATTCTATTATTGAAGTCAGGTCTCGAGTTACCAGGGTTCCAAAATCGTCTCCACGGCCATTTACATCATCTTCTACTTTATCGTCATCTCTTTCCTCTATAAATTTACTGTGCAATTCGGTCAAGAGGGCTTTTGACAAAGCAATAACCTTTGGTTCTGTTGTATGGACTTATGTTTGACTTTTCATTGGTGAATTTCTGAATTTAAAGTTACTTTACTCTTTCGGCGGAAACTTTTCATTTTATATGCAGTTAGGTAGAATAGGAATTCCATATTAGATATCTCACTAGTCTCGCATCGCATAGTGAGAATCCATTCTTACATTTATTTTGACATATACAGGCATTTTATTGGCCATTCATGGCTAATCGCTTGACTTAACAAATATCTCAATCTATTTCTTTGTCACTCTCGCTTTGTGCCTCTGATTTCTTTGATTTCAATTCAAGTTGTCATTCGGTGCTTGACAATTTGGTTCAAAGGATCATCTTCTCTTTGATTTTTATTGGATCAGCAACTTCTACCCCTGTCTCATTATAAGACACGCTGTAATCTTTCAGATTACAAGGATTTACGAAGTAGCTGATGCTTAGGATTAAATTATCAATTTCTCTCGGGTTTTGAATCATACATGATTCAGATTACAATACCTGTATTGTTTATAGGTATAATTTCTGATTGGGAGTATATTTGTATCGTAATTTCAACTGATACAACCCATATGTCATCCGCATTATTCACTATCGATGACAGGGTTGTACAGTTAACTCACTACTTATTTTAGAATTGATTTTCAGCTGGCAACGGAATTAAATCATTTTATCATATAAGAAATTTATTATTATTAGTTACCGTTGGGGTCTTTTGGCGTCTCTGGCGTCTCCTCAGCATCCTCAGCAGTTATATGGAAAGCTCGCGCCTTTGCTGTAGGTATCATTGTAGTACTCTGTTGGATTGTTCTGCCAACTGGTTGTTCAGGATTGATAAGCATGCGTGCATTTGGGCAATGCTTGGCATAATGTCCACGCGCACCACAGTTGTAGCATATGTCGTTTCTTTCTGGGCACTCATCGCTTCCATGTCCAATCCGGTTACAAGTGTAACAGGTCACATCTATAGGGTTGCAGCGTCCGCTATGAAATTTGTTACAGCGTTTGCACAGTCGCGCTCCTGACTGCATGGAATAGACTCTTGTCTTCTGAGGCGTAGAGGATGCTTGTGACTGCTGCTGACTGGACTTTGATGAACCTAAGAATCTACTAGACTTCTGTTTCTTAGGTGGAGATGGACATGTAGGACTTACGGCCATCATCACTGGTTCACAACTCAAATCTGTGAATTCTCGCTCCACCATCCTTGCTGCTTCCACAATACTTAGATACGTTTTGAATTTTATGCTACTCATTTGTCTTCTATATGTCGGATTCAGACCCAGTCTGAATCTGTTTATCTTACGCTCTTCTGTTGCTACTTGATATGACGAGTAGCCGCAAAGTCTGGAGAACTCATGCTCGTATTCATCAACAGTCTTAGTTCCTTGTTTCAATTGCATCAACTGCATCTCGAGTTCGTCTTGTTTGTCTGTTGGACAGTATTTGGCGTTGAACATCTCCAAGAACTGCTCCCAGTCCAATGTCATAATTGCTTCCTCACCATAGATGCTTCTTTGCGTTTTCCACCAGGCTCTAGCAGCTCCAACGAACAGTGTTGTAGCAAACTTAACTCTATTGCTGTCCAGACATTGTGAGATACTGAAGATCTCTTCAGTATGACTTATCCAATCTATCGCTTGTATTGGATTTACTGTGCCTTCAAACGTCATGGCACCACTTGCTTTGAAATCTTTAAATCTACAGCCTTTTGGCTGCACAACTCGCTGAATGTCATGCGCATTATCAGAATCGGATTCGCTTGACTGTTCAGTTTGCTTCTTTTTATGTTTATTTCTCTTTTCAGTTTTCTTTATTGATTCAATTTGCTCTAGCATAAACTTGTTTTGTTGCTCATTATTCTGGGTTATTAGTTGTTGCATCATTTCCAGGACTTGCTCTGGGGTCATGCCACCTGATGGTCCACCTTCTCCTGACATAGCTCTGCAATTCAAATCACTAAATATTTAGCTCATTAGTCTAGCACATTGTACCCTTTCATGCCCCGTCCTATTAGTCTCTGAAACCTATCTTAGTTCAAGCCATCCTGTCATGATTGATACTATAGCATTGCACAAGTTTGAGATCATGTATTACACGTAATACAATGATTCACTCAAACTATTGCTCTAATACCATCCTGTGAGACCCAAGATTTCTCAAAGGTCTCAAGTCAAGGCCCAGTAGCAACGCATTATCAATCATGAAACTAAGATAAAATTAACAGTGCGGAATACAGTTAATTACAAACAAAGACAAAAAATAAGTATAAGGTACAAACTTCTAGACTATTTCATCAGATCACAAATGTAAACTAGCCCAAACCCCAAAGCTCTCTCTATCTTTAATCAAATACCAAGGTATTGGAACAGGTTCTAATGCACTTCAAACTCTTTAAAAGTCCTGACCTATGAACTAGGTCCAGCCAATCCTTTGCCTTTACCTGAAAAATAATGCAACAATAGGGTAAGCTTATTTGCTTAGTGAGAATGTAGAATTTCACATTTAACATGCAATTATGAACGCGGAAGCACATGCACTGCACTCGGCTCATGCACGGCTCAGCTCTATTGCTTATGCAATGCACTAGGCTCATGCACAGCTCAATCTCGAAGGGACATTGGCCAATTAATGCTCTTTTGATGCACGACTTTGCTCAGCTCCCAGTTATAAAACTGTTGTTGCTCTTGAGACTTTTAGACAAATTCATAAGGAATGCTCGGATGATGATAAATCCATACACACGCATCATTAGTGGGGATCAGCCACGTACTGGGCTAGCTACCAGTAAAAGCTCTATATGGATATCATCGGAATGCTCAGCTCTAGCTACCCTCTGTACTTTCATCACGTAAATCAGTACATCATAAGCCTAACATTAACCCAACACTGAGCAATAGTGATGGTGTTAAGCTTAACAATCAAATGACTCGTCAAAGAATCGAATCTAGAAGAAGAAATACTCAGCTCAACAAATCATAGTAAATATACTATGACAATATATCAATAAGCTCAAGATCAGAATGCCAAATAAATCAGAATCATGCAACAAAAGTCTCAGTTCACATAATATGCAGTTAAAGTGAAATCTACAACTCACAGTTACTGGTTATTTGCACTTTCTGGCTCTGGCTCTGTTGCTCACAATCTGACTTATATCAGATTTTCAGATGCTTGCCATTTTGCTTGTTGCTCAATCTGTTAATAATATCATTTCTGATATTTATTAGCCTTTATATCATCTGAATAATATATTCAGTATTCATTCGTTGTCCTTTAATCTCAAAGTCTCAATATAATCAATTCTTTCATTCGTATTCTTTGTTAATTAATATTCACTAAAGATCAGTGTATATATATATATATATATATATATATATATATATATATATATATATATATATATATATATATATATATATATATATATATATATATATATATATATATATATATATATTATCATTAAGCTAATTATTTTGTTATTTTATGTGTTATCTATATGTTTGATTCAAGATATTCGAATTTAGGGAGTGGGTTTCGATTTTAAGCATTAAATTCGAATTATATACTAAACTTGAAGACATCAAATTTGAATTCTTTAATTAAATTCGAACACCATATTGATTTGATTACTAAATTCGAAGGCCTTTACTTGATTTTATGCCAAATTCGAACATACCTTATTACATTCGAAGCATGTCTCGACTTTAAGTACATAAATTCGAACATTTAAGATTAAAATCGAATGAAGGGAGATTAAAGTCGAATATACTTTCGAATTTAGGTGTTAAATTCGAATCCATATTCGAATTTAACTACAAGTTCGATTTTGTTCAAACCTTTCGAGTTTGTTCTTGGTTTCTCGAATTTGTTCATATTTAATGGCTTTAAAACACCCATTTCTAAGTCTAAAATCATGAATAAGTTAAGTATTAAGCCTAGGTTCAATTATATTATACACATTCTAGTTAAAAATCAAGTTAAACTAACTTTAATCTCATAAAAATGCTAAATTCGAATTTCTAACTTTTAAAACCGAAAATAAGAAACTTTAAACTTAAATTCTTACCTTGAATTCGTACGTAATCGAACATGCAACGGTATAATCTTGTAGTATTCTCCGAGATTTTTCCAATGACGTATAAATCTTGATAGTCGGACGATCGGTTTGGGAGAAATCTTAGAGAGAGAGTAGAGAGAGAAAATCTAGAGAGAGAGTGTAGAGAGAGAGTAAGATTATGTAAATGAAGCTTTAATTACGCTTATATACTTCAACTAGTTATATTTGCTACTTAACCCACTATTACTTTTGTATCTTATATCTCTCTTATTTAATTATCTTTAATAATTATTAAATCATAACTTTAAATATTTATATAATTTAATTAAGTATAGAAAACTTAATTAAGATATAATTCAAAATAATGTAATAATATTACATTATTGGTTCGATGATCAGATATTTAGTTGGGCTAAAAGTTGGGTTGTTACATCATCCAACAATCCAAGTGCATAGCAAGCATCCCTGAATGAGAAATGTATATTACCATTAATCGTACGGATGTCTTGAAATGATGCCGGTCCTTTCACCTTGTTTAATAAAACCCTCAAAAAATATGCTTCACCCACAGATAGCGGACATTAATTAATTCTACCAACTGAAAAACCTCTTGTCCTTGGGGCCCAAGTTTTTTTGTCTGCTTTCCAAACAAACTTGGAAGGAAATTCAATGTTACTTAACTCACGAGCTTCTGGATAGACGTTGTTACATTTCATCCACTCAAGAAACATTGTTGAAGATACAGACGGCTTTTGTAGAACATCATCTATCAAATCATCTGCATCATATACAACCTGCTGCTCGCCAGGCAAATGAAATGGTAACCTCTGTACTAAAGGAGATCAATAATGAACATCATATGAAAATATTCTCCATGCGGCTTCACAAGCAGATAGATACCTGAAAGCATCAAATAAGGTTAATGCATTAAATGCCGTCGTAAATCTTTTGAATTATTATACCTATTTTATTGAAAATAGATAATTACCTGCCATCATAATACTCTTTTATTTCATCGACATTGATATGATCTTGTTCAACATTGTTCATACCAACCACGGCAGCGGTGACTCTATCAGGCCCTTGTTAATGTATTTAAACAGATATTTAATTGAACCTGCTTGATTGCACCATTCAACATTTAAATGTGCCTGGTATCGTTTCAAAAGAAACTTATTGTAAGGAACAACAAATCTGTTATCCAACTGGATTTGACCCTTTTGAACGACATTCCCATTATCACGTCTTCTATAAATTGGATATCCATTATCATCAACTGTTGTTCTTTCATTGAACTTTCTTGGAAATCCTTTGGTACATCTTCCATTAACTGTACAAGCACATTTTGGATTATCCGTGCCACATGGACCATGGATCATGAAGTCACTGACCAACTTATAGAGTTCAGGGTCGTCATCTCTATCCGGAATCTCAGCACATATAACCGGATCAATGTGTTCAGCTGTTGGGATTTTACAATCATGATGTAAAAAAACACATATGTGACTATGAGGCAATCCACGCTTTTGAAACTCTATTGTATACACAACTGCAAAAATAAATCAATAAGTAAATAAATATATAAATATATATATGTATATATGTTTGTGTGTGTGTTATAAGAATGAGTTTATACAAAGTAGATAAATAAATAGTTAACATGTTCAAAAAGTTAAAGAGGTACCTGCTTGAACAGGACCGAAAACATTATTTTTCTTCAAATCTTGTATTAGGTCATCAAGCTTGATTTTGAACAATCTGCATAAGATATCAGGTCTATCTTTCGCTCGAAGGCTTGTGTCCTCCAAAGACCTCACAATCCCAGGCCATTTTGGGTTGCAGGTTAATTTCAAGAAAAGATCATGATATCCAAACCACTTACAAAGTGCCATTGCATCTAAATAATTTTGCAGCATGTATCTGGCGCCACCAGTAAAAGAAGAAGGCAGTATGACACGTTTTCCAGTAGATGATGCATCGTTGTTACCTTGTTCACGAGTCGTAGACAAATTATTGTAAGATTCAACTCTTAGGAGCTTCTGTTTGTTGCGTATAAAACATAACCGTTCGGATTCGATCATGGTATAAGCGTCAACCAAAAACTGTTGAAACAACCTTCTAGAATTAAGTATCAATGAAAATTCATTGTGGCGATCTTGTATCCTATAGGCAAAAAATTCCCTCATTGTACATTTTGGACGCTTGCTAGATGCAGCATCCGCAACACCTCTATGAAGAATGTCAACTGTATAGCCATCATCTCCGTAAGGAAAAAGAAGAGGGTATTGTAATGCAAGATAGGAAGGATGAAGTTCGTGTATTCATTGTAACTTTCCTGATTGGGTCTCTATGATGATATCTCTTTTGTCTAAATTGTCAACAATATCACCAACAATCAATGCTGCAACTTCAGAAGCAGTTGGAAGGTTATAAGTCCTTCCATCACGATCTCTTCGTCCAATAAGCCTCAATCTAACATTCTTGTAATCGTTTGCTTTATATCGATCCCTAAACATCCTGTATGATCTCACAAGAATATTCTTGGGGTCCAGAAGGTCTTTTAGTTCCATGATTATTTGATGATCCATTGCATCACTTGTAGATTTAGAATCATCTTTCCTAAATTATGATAAAAACAATACAAATAAATATTATAAAGTGAATGTTAAATCAGAAAAGTATGAAGTAATTATAAAAATTTTAAAGACAAGCATACAAATACCTGACTGCACCCGATCTGTTTTGAATTTCATTATCTGTGTCGTAGATGTAAAGTTGTGTAAATTTTGCTTGTTGGCCAGTCGGAGGAATTAAACTACCAATATTATGGTAGTTCTGCCCATGTAGTCTAAAGACGTAAGGTGCTTTTCCTCGATTTATTTTTGAATCAACTTTTCCTCCCAATGATGTAAATGAAAACATCATATTGAAACGCCTGATATTTTTTTGGAAGTTTTTGCTTTTGGCATCCTGCTTTGTATAAAGATTCACCAGTAAATCAGGAGCCTTTTCGAAGTTTGGGAGCTCAACCTTGCCATTTCCACAACAGAGATTTAAACATTTGTTTCTTCCGATTCTTTTGCTTCAATTACCTTCAGCACCCCATAATTGTGCATTACAGACTTCACATATGACAGTTTGGTCACCATGGTCGAGATAACCTAAGTTATACATTTTAATTATAACACAAGAAATAAAATCTGCAATGATCGATGTTTGTTTTTGGGTTAAGAAAGTAAGAATTACATGTGGATATGCCGTGATTAGCGCTCTCTCTGTTGTCAACAATAGATGAATATTCACATATCGTCAAATCAATCACTGGGATATCTGTGGTATTCACATGTCTCCTTCTAAGCTTATGTGTTCCAACAGTCAATCTCTTTGAAGAGTGAATGGAATCACACATAACTGACTGTGAATAATTACTATGTTGAATACGAACAGGAACATCATGCAATGACATTGTTGAAGGAGAATTGTTGAAGGAGAGACACCTACCATCAATGTAATAATGTAATAATAGGAAGGATAATATAATTGAAGTTGTTTTTTTTAATTGAAATATTTGTTTCGATCCATAACACGATATTAATAATGTTACCATTAAATAAACAATGCATTCATAAACGTGAGTGTGTTATTGTATCAAGGATTATCAACTGCTAGTTGTAATGTGTTACAATGATGACATTACCATATTAACATAAAGTGGATACGAAATGTTGTTATGTCTAACATCATGACGTTTTTATTTAGTTCTTATGAAAAACCATAATGATACAATAAGTTATTGTGTCATTAATACATACACAATTAACTTATTTTTATAAAATCATATAAATATATTAGACATAAAATTTGATAACTCAAGAGAAAAAATATTTAAGTATAAAATTACATACAAAATCAAGTAGTTAAATAAAATGAATTTAAACTTGGAGATGTTGTCAAACCTGAGATGACATATTTTGAATTGCTTGTAGAAGGTTGATTAGAAATCTTGTAGTTACCTAAAAAGAATAATATGTATATATCGATGTAAAAACCAAATGTAATAATAGTAGAAAGATAGGTATGCATAATGTTTGAAAATTTATTATTATATATGTGACTAAATTTTAATTACCAGTCCTATCATATATTTGAGGAGTGCGAAACACATTTGATGAATAGAAATTGTCTGCATCAAAATAAGTTGTATGAAATTTGTCAGTTATATATGATAAATGCAGATGAATCAGTTTTTGACGACAAATATTTTGTCGACAATATGTAAGAGCTAAAACATTAAAAAAAAAAAATTAATGAGATAAAAAACACTAAATGTTGTTTGGAAAAAAAACAATGCTTAATTTTATTAATTTTAACAATATTATTAATTTGGATAAATATATGTAATACAGATCTGCTTAAACCATGCAAAATATTTCTGATAAGAAATTACATTAGATTTATATAAATATGATAAATAATTGTAATAGAGCCATATCATACAATAATCATAATAGAGCCAATAATCATAATTGCGAATCCAATAATAAATATAATGTAAAAAGGAAAAAATACGAAATCAAACGTAATATTATAATATATTGGTTTAAGATTTAAAACTGATTGTGTTTGAAAAATAAAACTTACTGTTCGTGATATCTGTCATGGGATTTCTGATAGATTTAGTATTCAACATTGAAATATCACATGCTAAATGCCGCGATCGCTGAATATCAGTATAAAATTGTTGCGTTCCTGATTTTGAGTTATCATCTTTAAACTTCCTTTTCCTGTTATCTAAATACAACTTCCTCCTTTTTCTTCTTTCTTTTGCATGAATATGATCCATATTACACTGTAGATTTGATCCACATTATTAGGCGAGTAAAATAAAAAAAATAAGTAAAACATGTCATGATTATAATTTATCACACAATAATGAAATGTATTATGCAAAAAAAAATAATAATAAAACTAATTGCGTTGGACGTGAAATATACAAACAAAAATTAATAGTTTCAATGTTGAATTGTACGTGGGATGGCGTTTTTTTTACAAAGAAAATCTAAAACTATATACTCAAAAAGAAATATGATATTAAAGAAAAGTGATTTTTAAAAATGATAATTAATTAATTATGACATAATCAGAATTAAAAAATGTACATCTAGAGTAGTGCAGACACACACAAACGACACTTTCTGCAATGAAGCAACTAAATTAAAATTTCATAAAGCTTAGATTTTTAAATCGTCTCAAAATCATCACAAAAACTTTTAAAATTTTGAAAAGTAATGACTATCAAATAAGATTTGAAAATGTATAGAGCACTAAGGCGGCGTTTGGTTCGCAGAATGTTTATTCCGGGAATGGAATCTGTCAAGGAATGAAATTCTGGAAGGAATGGAATCTGTCGGAATAGAAATAGAGGCGGGTGAAGATGAAGTCTAAGAATTGGTTTTAAAACTGATAAAATCTTTGGAATGGAATTTAAATTCCATGGCACTAACCCAAGGAAAATAGATTCCTTCAAAAGTGATGTTTTTTTTTAAAAAAGGAATCTTCATTCGATTCCTTTTTACTACCAAACAGCACACCAGAATGGAATTTTTATTCCAATTCCATCAAATTCCATCAGATTCTGTGAACCAAACGCCCCCTAAAAGTAAGCTAAATTACTCTTATAGATATATATATATATATATATATATATATATATATATATATATATGGAATATGGTTCGTGTGAGTACCTAAAAAATGCAGAGTACCGTGAGTACCTGTGAACACACGGGTTTAAGATGTGAACATGCTCCGAAAAAAGGTTTTTTTTTGTAATTTCTTTTCATATTAATTTAGATACAAATAATATAAGCCTATTCGTAAAAGATTACACACATTCACACTTTCTAGCCTCTTAAAAGTCATGTGAACGTGAAAAAATTCATGTGAACATGCTTAGCTGTGAACATACGTTCACAACAGTGCAGTTCATGTGAACTTGCACGTTTCACATAGTTCTAGTGTGTGTTTAGGTGTGATTTTTTGCAAGTAGTCTTATATTATTAATTTAAACATGATTATGAAAAAAATTTTCAAAAAAAATGGTTTTAAGTGAGGTACCTCCGGTACTCCGCAAAACTAGTGGTACTCATTTGAACCCAAATCTATATATATATATATATATATATATATATATATATATATATATATATATATATATATATATATATATATATATATATAGTAATGATTAATTGTTAAAATTAAATTTCAAAATTACTTTAAATAACTAATCGGTTACTTAAATATTATAATAGATGGTACAGTTGTTCTTTATTTTCAAGTTTTCTAAATTTAAGTTTAATTATTTAATGGTACGGTTGTTCGAAATATTATTTAAAATTAATATTCAATATTTAATTTTAAATTAAATTATTTAATAATTTGATATTTAATGCTACGGTTGTTTCAAATTTTTATTTTAATTTTAATTTTCAAAATCTTTAAATAATTAATTGTTAAAATTAATGGTACAAATATTCAATTTTAAAGTATTAGAGACTAATCTAATTATTTTTCATCAACATTAATTCTAAACTAAAGTACATATTAATTTAGACGTATCAACATATATATTTACATCTAAATAAAACATTTTGGAGTCATACATAATGTATCAAGTGTTTGTGTACATACATATATACATACATACTTATATATATATATATATATATATATATATATATATATATATATATATATATATATATATATATATATATAGATTCAGGTTCAAAAAGGTACCTCTCGAAATCAAGTGCACCCGAAGGTACCAACCTTAAAAAACTTTTTTTTAATTTTTTTTCTCATAACCATGTTTAAATTAATGTTATACACATGATATATGAATTTCACATACATTCACACTTTCTGTGTCCTTAAAAATTATGTGAATGCTCAATGCATATTTATGTGAATGGTCATCCATGTGAATGGTCATTTGACACCATGTGAATGGTGTGAATGACCATTCACATGATCTTTTTTTACTATTCACAAGATTTATGATGTTGCTCCTTTTGAAAAAAAGTCTTATAATGTTGTCTTATACATGTCAATTCAAAAAAAATATATGTGAATGATCATTCACATTAGGGTACGCTGGGTACGCTGGAATCTCATAGGTACGCTGATGAACCTGATTCTATATATATATATATATATATATATATATATATATATATATATATATATGTTCAAGATCTATGGAATACTATCTTTGACTGGAAAACTGGAAAACCATATTAAATGCACATGTTCATTACGGTAAAATGTTAAATTTAATGCACAACTACAATATACATATGTTCAAATGTGCATTATTATTGACTAGTTCACATAATTTACATGTTCATTAGGATAAAATGTTTCATTTCATGCCAAATAACAATATGCACATGTTCAAATGTGCAATATGCACGAACATGTGTATATTACGCATTTTTGCATTAAATTAAACATTTTGTCTTAACGAACATGTAGATGATATGAATTAGTTAATCATAATGCAATTTTGAACATATGTATATTATAATTTTACATGAAATTTAACATTTTATCATAATGAACATGTGCATTTGATATGGTTTTCCAGTTTTCCAGTCTAATATAGTTTTCCATGGATCTCGACCCTATATATATATATATATATATATATATATATATATATATATAGCATAAATAAACTTTTAATGAGACATAACTACCATTTATCATAATATAAATGGAGAAAAAGAATGAAGATATGAACTAATGAAGTATGTAAGGACGTCATACCAATGAAAAATTTAAACGAATGACATGATGATAAAAGCCACAATAGAATGATTGCTTGAAGATTTGACGATTGGATAGCAAGAATGACCGCAGAAGGTACGTGACGAATTCCAAATTTTGAAGATGATCAGACTATGTTTAGATGAATGAGTAAAAAGTGTGTATATATAGGTGAAATGATATTAGTGTATACATGGCAACTGTTAAAATTAATGTTATTTTAAAATTTAAATTTAAAAATAAGTAACCAAAATTTAAAATTTTGAATTCAATTTAGATATATATATATATATATATATATATATATATATATATATATATATATGTATGTATATATATGTATGTATATATATATATAGTAATGATTAATTGTTAACATTAAATTTGAAAATTACTTTAAATAACTTATTTAGTTACTTAAAAATCATATTAGATGGTACGGGTTGCGGATGATTTTCAACTATTTTAAATTTTAATTTAAATTTAAATTATTTACATTTCTGTTCTTGTTCGAAATTTTAATTTAAATTAATATTTAATTTAAAATTAAATTATTTAATAATTTGATATTTAATGGTACGGTTGTTTGAAATTTTATTTTGAATTTTAATTTTTAAAATCTTTAACTAATTAATTGTTAAAATTAATGGGCACGGTTATTCGAAAATTTCAAGTTTTTTAAATTTTAAACGTTGAATTATTAATATTTTCATAAAAATTTCAATTCGATTCAATATATTGTATAATAAAATGGTTAATAAAATGAAATAATTATAATTCATCTATTATAATGAAACAAAGAGACATAGATAATCAATTATCAATAAATAATAGTGATTATGTTATCGATACGACGATAATGTTAATTATCAAATTATAGGTTAAAATATGTAAAGTCAAATATAAAGACTAACTTGATTGTAATAGGAAGGTATCAACATTAGAATCATAAATGTTTCAAATGTGTGAAAAAAATAGCTATTTATTAAAGCCAAACACGATTAAACATGTTAATATATTTCAGGACAAAGTCCAGGTTAAAAAATGTTAAGTCAAATGTCAAATTATTATATAAATTGATATTGAAATGATTATGTAAATGATTTAAGTTTTTAAATTAATTATAATTTTTTTAAGTTCATATAAAATATAATTTGTATAATAATTTATGTTTTAGAATTTGAGACGATGGTTTAAAACTGTTTGTATTCAAATATTTTCTTGTATATTATTATTTAAACTGTCACCAAGAAAATTTCAAATGTTTTTCAAGATTCAATGTTTAAAACCGAAGTAAAAATGTTATCATTTTATAAAATTAAATAATTCATGTTATTAAGCACAATTTTGCATTATGGAATTAAATAATTTATGTTCCTAAACATAAATTTCATCGTTTTATGAAATTAAATATTCCATGTTCTTAAAAATTTGTTTAAGCTTTCCACATACATATAACCATGTATTGATATCGTTTATAAAATATCAACTTTTAAATTTTGTTTTACAACACATAAAACAACCAAAAAAACAAACGGGTCATTAATTAGAAAAGAACGCATCTAACACCTTTATAAAAATAAATATATGAAACCAAATATTTTTTAAAAGGATAACAACTGTGTAAATATAACAAAGCCATACGATTGATATGATACCAAAAGAAAAACATTCATAAAGAAGTACTATGGATAAAATACCAATAGACAAGCATAAAATTTCCCAAAAATAACTCAAAAGACTTTCATTTTTCTTCTTTTGGAATAAGAAGAGTCATCGTGCACGCATCAACCTTTTTTGAATGATCCTTTGATGTGGACCCTTGCGCAGTATCGTCAAGATCACAAGCATTGTCAGCTTTTCGTTTCTTCGAGCTTGGGGTTGACATAGTATCATTCTCACCTGTTACAGAAGCTTCATCCTAAAAAATAAAAATAAATAAATATCAGATAAAACATTGAACATGAAATATTAATATGATTTGTGACGTAAAATATTAAAAAACCTTTGAAACTGTATTTCCCTCGTACGTAACCTCCAACGGATCAAAATTGAGTGATGCGGATGACATCGACTATATGATGAAATAATTGAACGAAAAGATGATATTAGTTAAAATAATGTGCGAGTATAATGATAAATATTTGTATTCAAAACATGCAATTGTAAACGCAGAATGCAATAATGATAACAAATAAATAGTAAAATATTGAATTGTAATATGTTTTATAAATGAAATATAAAACTAAGATTTACTGTAAAACTTTTTAATTTTAAAATAAGATACCTGGTTGATAGTTGATTTCTTCTGTAACTCAGCTATGATATCTGCATCTTCTGTGATTCTTGAAACTCCGTAAATATAAGACTTCTTTCGAAGGTTGTAGTTGTTCACATCAACCTTGAAGGCATATTTCTTTTCTAACAAACCATCTAACTCAGCAGGATAGTAATCATCACCATGCTGAAATTGTTCTGTAATTTCAAAAGTAAGCAATCGTACATTATATGAATGTTTGGTATTTTATTTTCATATTAAAAAAAATACCTTCATATATTTTTGTCGCAGCTCATATGCAGTAGTATTTAAAACTTTCTCTACTTCACGATCAAACAATGCAACACATCCAGTTGAATCTTGTACCCTTAACTGAATCTTAAATCTATGATGAAGTTCAATAATTAAAAAGACATTTAATGATTATTTTTCCAAAATAACGTATTCATCGATAGTAAAATAATTGTTTACCTTATACAGACTTTTGTTTCTTCAGTCTCACAAGTTAAGCATTCATAGATCTGTTTCTCAGGTACTTGATCAGAACCATCGTTGTCTTCTAGAATCACAATAGTTTTTACCTTGCACTTACACTTACTGTATGCTGGGTAATACCAAGCTACATCCTTTGGAATGCACTTAATTGTTGCCACAACAATACATGATTGTACCTATAGAATAATTTAAAAAAACACAAATTACATCTTTTTTATAATTATATAGATATATATATATATATATATATATATATATATATATATATATATATATATATATATATATATATATATATATATGTGTATATAATAATAACAGTTAAACGTTTTAATTTCATACCTTAGTGATTTCCATTAGTTCAACAATCATTTTCTTGTCTTTTTGCAAAAGAAACTCATCACGAATTGAAAACGGGCTAGAAGAGACAACCAACAGTAAGACTCTGACTATAGGTATCATCACTGGAGTTTGCTAGCAGACTACATACATAATAATCAAATTAAAACATTAACATAAATTATGTATATTAGACAAACTTTAAAATGGCAAAAACCTGTTTCTGAAAGTATTGATCTCGTCAATATCTGAGTTAATAAATAGTTTGATAACATCGAACGGATTTGAAAGATATGGTGTGTGTGGCAAACAATACATCAGTCAATGTTCTGTTATATTATTTAGAATATAATAAGTAATTTATTGGAAGATAATAAATTTTTATAAGAAACTACCGCCATAATACTTCACTTTGGCAAACTGAAGAAGAATTATAACATATCCAGAATTATTCGAACTTGAAGCGTACGCAGACATTTGTTCAGCATATTTGTCCCAGAGCGTTAAGTTTAGCTTACTACAACTGGATGTATTAAAAGAAAGATTATAAGTTGCATAATATGTCAAAAAGATAACGATATTAATGCAATAATATTACTCACCTCAAATTCTTGATGACCAATGTGATTTTCAGTTTATTCTTCACATCAACCGAACGATTCAGCATTCCTTCGTCAAACAACTCCAATAACATCTACGTATAATACATAAAAACATAAGTCTTATAGTTACGATAGACATGTCAATCATGAGAAAAGAAAAATAATTGAAATAAAAAAATTTATGGACTAACCGATGGTTAATTTGTCTCCAATATTTTTAGCCAAAATCAAGTTGTAGTCCACAAGCGAAATTCCGTTCAATGACCCACTAAAATTGTTACATGTTGATACTCTTGTGTCGCAGTACAAGTTAAGCTTGTAACGATGATTAATATTCTTATAGTTGGATAAATTATCTGCGATTCCAAACCTACTGATGAGTACAACATCACCTTCTTGTAAAAGTTTGTCAAATCTTGGAATCCACTTTTTGACCACACGAGCTTCAATCATAGAACCCTGACAATGTAAACAACAAAATGATATATATACATATTATAAACCTGGATATTTTTCAAGTGTGTGTGTGTGTGTGTGTGTGAATACAGAAAGTTCTAGTATTGAAATTTCATCAACCATGTATATACCACTAATTTACCAAGTTAGAAACTATATTAAGTATTGAGATTTACATACCAGATATATATACCTACTTGATATATTCATGCATGTATGTTTAATCTTATTTCTATTGCTGCTGCTGTCCACAACCCACAGAGCACACATACACACAATTAATGTTGCTGCACATACATCACACACATTCACATTATACTTAAATTGTTAGTGTACAGATATATGTACAGAGGAGGCTGCTGGAATTACACAAACATACATAATATTCTTAAATTATAGCCTATGCTTACACAAACACTTTATTGTACAAATACAATGAAGTTAGTTGCTGTTGATTTGGCTTATTAACATCCGAAACTTGCATCCAAAACAAGTTTAGGATGTTTCCTTTTCATGCAACTCTTAACACAAACACACCTATACATACTGCACAAAAACATACTGCCCTTTTCTGTTTTTCTTAAATTCCAGCAACCAATAAATAGAATTAAAGGAGAAATGGGATGCACAATAGGTTTAAATTTGTGGGTTTAGAACAATATTCCCATTCTACAAAATTCCCATTCCTAGACGCATATAAGTTAAGTGTGTGTGGTGTGAGAGAGATCCGAGACGTAGGAGATAAAAGTCTCGGATGTACGTATTTGTCCAGCATCTTTTTCACAAACAAATAAACCAAGTAAGGGTGAAGTCTCCCATGCGTCAAGTGTGTATATAAGTTGCAAAAACTTCCAAGACTTATACAAAATATAAGTCTTGGATGTTTGTTGTTCTGTGCATAAATAAATCAGCAGCCTCATAGCCTTTAAAACTGAAATATAAATTCTATATGTGTAGTGTGTGTGCATGATGGGGGGCTGGAAGTGAAAGAAGAAGTAAAAACAGAAGCAACACCCCATTTTCATTTGATTGCATAACCTGTGTGTGGTGTTGTGTGAGATCCGAGACTCACAAAGAATGCAAGTCTAGGATGAGAAGCCACTGAAACAGAACCAATCTATGGACTGATGTAAAAGATTCACATATGGGTACATTGCATTTATAAAACACAATGTGTTAATAATAACAAAAGCTAAAAAACTTAAACATTGACAATCAAATAGACATTCAAATTACCAATTAGAATTAAAATAACATAAATTATCCTCACTTGAAAATTCGAAACTTCACTTAATAATTAGTGAGGGTTTAGAACAATTAAACTAAAAATATCATAATTTCTAAGATGACAAGTGAGTGCAGCCAGTAGTATTCCTTTATAACATTTACGCAAAAAACAACCACTACAAGATGCAATTGAAATGCAACCTAAAATCAGAAACAACAGAACCAATCTATATATATAAATAAATGTGTGCAACACGTCATGTGTGTGTGTACGAGAGAAACAACAGAGGCTGCACTTATGCAGATTGTAGCAGCCATGGTCTGAGATTTAGGCAGAAAAAGTGGGGGTGTGCGAGTCCGAAATTCACAACACACTTAAGGATTTTTGTGTGAGCTGTGACGGTTCGAGTCATGGCCTGTGTGGGGCTGTCCACAGGTGTAAGACTCACATTTAACTTACGCAAATGTGTGTCATTTGTTCAGATTCGTGACTCAGCAAGAAAGGGAATGTCAAGGCTACTAAATTAACACAATACTTAAGTGAGAAAATTATAATAAATAGACTGAAATTAAGAAAATAATACTAAGTTCAAAGGATAAACAAAAAAATAATTGCATATGTGCAGCTCTGAAAATTATATTTTGATTTCCTCCACATACTTTCCTTTCTCCTAAAGTGTTTTAGAAATCAAATGAAGCTATGAATAAAACACGTTGATCAACGTTATTTCTAAACAGGAACAATAATGTTTCAAAATGGCTCATTATCAGTTCTCAACTAATGTCAGGAACATAGTTTAACGAAACTGGAAATCCCATACATAAATGATCACAAAATCACCCCTTCAATAATTTTAATTATATGCAGAATATAACATGTTACATTTGTTACATTTCCAAATTCAAAACTGATTCAAAAAATCTAAAGCTATATAACTTTAGGATGATTTTATTAACAGTTGAATTTCAAGATTCCAATGAACTGTAAACACTACAAATTTTAAGCATTCACATTAAAAAGGTTAATTCGTTTAACTAAAAATGTCAAACACGGACATTTTTTGAATATTTAAACTTAAAACCTTTGTAAACCGTTATAGCCTGCATGAACTACAAATTATTATATTTTGCACCTAATTTTGAAACAAAGTCTATGTAAGCACAAATGAAAAAAAAATACAGAGGTAGTCTGTTTTAGACCCAATTACGAAGTAAAGTTGTATTATTGCGTTCCTTTTTTAAAGAAAGTTGAAACAATCAATTCAACCATTAATTTTGATACACACACACAGAAATTCTTAAGCACATCAGCAATGATTGGGATAGATATTCAATAATGGATTTCTACATTATATTTAAATTGGAATTAAAAATTCTAGACAACTTATTTTGTAAACAACATAAAAAATGCTTTACATTCGTTTAAAAATCCGTAAAGATAAACCAATCAAGTTCAAGAAAGCTTACCTGTTCATCAATAAGGACCAATTCAATAGACCAGCTTTCACGTAGATTCTTGAAGTCCGTTCGCTTCCACTTTCGGATGACACACTCACACACACCTTAATGGTCCATGAATCTTTAGTAAGATTCAAGTCTCTGATGTTGCTAACTGTTTCCATTGAGAGAAAAGAAACTTCAAAATTTTGAAAGTGAATTGTGTGTATCGTAATAAAGACAATAGGTAATAACTAAATTTATAGAATAACAACATCTAATTTTTTATAGAAATTATTAATTTTTACCGTATATATTAAACTTTCCTTTTTATAAAAAAACTAATTTTTAAAAAATATACATTCCTTAAATAAAGATATCTAAAAAGAAGGCAGGAAAATAACAATCTATAAAAAAATAAGGAAAGTAAGAAAATGTTACTAAAACATTTGTTATCACAAACAAATTTAATTTAATGGTTTTAATCTATAAATATATTTGTCAAAAAAAGAATATTGAAAAACGAACATTATAATAAATAGACTGAAATTAAGAAAATAATACTATATTCAAAGGATAAACAAAAAAATCATGTATTCTTTAATATCTTAATGTAAAACGGTGTTTTACATTTTAAGTATAAAGATAATATAATATATTAAACAAAAAAATAGTTTATTCAATCATATCTGGTCATATATAAGATAATCCAAATATCGTAAACAATATATGGTAAAATCATACAAACTTAAGTAGTTAAATAAAATGAAATAAGTCAGTAACATCAGTTTGATATTTTTTTATTTTGTTTACTAAAACATTTGTTATCACAAACAAATTTAATTTACTGGTTTTAATATATTAATAAATTCAATTGTTTAACATAATCATAAAAAAAGCCAAAACTAGGAAACAATATCTGGTAAAATCATAAAAGATTACCATATTTATGTAATTTCAGAATTATTTAAAAAAACATCGACATATGGAAACTATGCAATCTGAAAATAAGTTTTAAAAAAATGGCATATAATATATTTGTTTACTAAAAAATATTGAAAAGTATTCAAAAACGAAAAGTATAATAAATAGACTGAAATTAAGAAAATAATACTATATTCAAAGGATAAACAAAAAAATCATGTATTCTTTAATATCTTAATGTAAAACGGTGTTTTACATTTTAAGTATAAATATAATATAATATATTAAACAAAAAAACAATTTATTCAATCATATCTGGTCATATATAAGATAATCCAAAATTCGTAAACAATATATGGTAAAATCATACAAACTTAAGTAGTTAAATAAAATGAAATAAGTCAGTAAAATCAATTAGATATTTTATGCTTCAGCTCTAAAACGCATGCATATTGAAGAAGAGGGAGTCATATTCAAAATTAAATTTACAGATAATTGGCTCAAATCTATATATTAGGAACAAAATAAAAAATCCCCAACAGTTTACAATTCAATCATCAACCTATATTCACAGCTATGTTCCCTATGCCACTTACTCTGTGTGTGATTATGTGAGACACCCTTCACAATTTACAGTAAACAAAAATAGAGGCACTTAATTCTAATACTTTGTTGTGTCTCTATTTTATTACATAAGAAGAGAAATTACATGCTTAGGACAGCAGGTAATTATTAAAGGGTTTTTGAAATATATGGGCAAATTTGTTTTACTAAAAACAAATTTAGAGGCACTAAATTGATCTACTTTGTTGTGTCTCTATTTTTGAAACATAAGAAGAGAAATTACATGAATTTAGTGCCTCTAAACCCTCAATATATGCACAAAAATCAACAGTAACAATTAGATTATGGACATCATCAAATCAGTTATAATAATCGAGCAAATTGATTGCATACCATAGTTTCACAAATACGAACTTCTAATGATTTGCCTCGAATGAACTGCATCCACATGTTGCACTTAAAACCCTTTTGCAGCGGCCAGAAACCATCATTTTATCTGATTAGAGAGCATCGCTGAAAAAAAACGATCGAAAAGGAGACACAACATTAAAAAGTACCATCTTTATGGGTAAATTTGAACAAATTTCTGTATAAAATCAGAAAGAAAATAACCAATCACAGGTCATACGGTTCAATTTCATTGAGTATGTTCATAATGAAGTTCCCAAAACACAAAATCTGCTTATGGGATCATATCATATACACGTATATGTTCATATGCCTGATCTATTATGCAGATATGTTCATAAAAGCTGTGCAAAAAGTCATCAACAGAAACGTGGCAGACGGTCAAGAATCAACAACATAGGAAAGAAAAAATATTAACAGTACGAATGTAGAGATGCAAAATAGAGTCCAACATAGTTGACAGAGCCTTTAAAGACCTGGCGGCAATTCGTGACAATATCTTCGATAATATGCATGTGGAGCCATATGCTCTCGGCTTGAGTACAGACAACCCCACCTGGACGAAGTGCTTTTGCAACTGACTCGAAAAAAGGCTTCTCAAAAAGTTCTTGTGCAGGACCTGAAGTACGATCACCGTGCAAGTTTATCAAATTGCTTTTTATATTTATTTCATCACACATATTTTGAAGGGGGATGGGTGGGTTGTGTACCTATTGGATCTGAAGAATCAACAATAACAGCATCATAAATTCCTTCTTGAGCAGCCTTTAGAAACGCAACTCCTAATAGATCGAAAATCATATGAAAATCGAGTCTTCATCAAATGTATAGATTAGAGTTAGATGTCATAAGACAATATAAGATAATCCAAAATTCGTAAACAATATCTGGTAAAATCATACAAACTTAAGTAGTTAAATAAAATGAAATAAGTCAGTAAAATCAGTTAGATATTTTCTGCTTCAGCTCTAAAACGCATGCATATTGAAGAAGAGGGAGTCATATTCAGAATTAAATTTACAGATAATTGGCTCAAATCTATATATTAGGAACAAAATAAAAAATCCCCAACAGTTTAGAATTCAATCATCACTACTACATTTTGAAGCTAAGGCAACACTTTTGATGCAACACATTTAAAAACTGTTGCTTTTTTATCTAAGTTCGCTCTAAAGCAACACATTGACAAAAAGTGTTGCATATAATGATTTAATGCAACACTTTTTTTAAAGTGTTGCCATTTTTACTAAAAAAATGCAACATTTTTCTAAAGTGTTGCAATTTTTACTAAAAATTGCAACATTTTTTTAAAGTGTTGCATATTTCAATAAAATATGCAACACATTTTTAGAGTGTTGCATTTGAAATGAAAAAAAAGCAACACATTTTTAGAGTGTTGCATTTATAATGAAAAAAATGCAACATATTTTAGAGTGTTGCATCTATAATAAAAAAATGCGACACATTTAAAAAAAACATATTTTTGAGTGTTGCATTTATAATGAAAAAATATATGACGTGTTTTTAAGTGTTAATACTATTTTTTCTTGTTTTGTAATTTTGATTAAAAAATACACATAGAAGTTCAATGCCTGATTTATTAGGATTAACAAATTACAAGATTTGATAATACATGTTTTATTTTTTATTTTTAAATTTAGAAGGTAATATTTAGAAATTAAATGGTTTAAAAAAAAGAAAAACAATCTATATCTTCTATATACTAAAAAGAAGATGATCATTTTTTAAATTGACACGTCACCATGCTACAGAACACAGCTATTCAGTCTTTTTCTAAGTTCTATTTGTTTTTCTGGTTCAGCACAGACAAACACACGATCGATCACTCCCTCTCTCTCTTCTTTCTCTTTCTACACATCCGGCCGGCGACCGCCGCCACTGCCACTCACCGGTGCACCACCACCACCACCATCTCCTCCATCTCCCTCTCGCCACTCTGTCTTGCTTTCTCGCTCACTCTGCCTCCCTCGCTCGCTCGTTTCCCTCTCCCTTTCACAACCAATCGACAGCGGCCTAAACCCTAAAGTCGCCGCCGCCACACACCGTTGCCGCCGCCATCGCTTAGCCTCACTCCCTCGACACTCACCTCACCTACACCTTTCTCCCTCTCGGCTACCACAACCACTGCTGCCGCCGCTGACCAGGAACGGCCGCAGGTGCGACGCCGCTGGCCACCGAACCAGAACCATCACCGCCGCCTACCAAACTTAGTTTACAGGTTTGTTTTTTTAACTCGTTTTACTTTTAGTTTGTTACTCTAGGTATCCTTGTAACGGCATCATCGATCCTTGACATGGGTACCTCTCCTGATTCTACCAAATCCGTTAAATCGTTCAAAATTAACTGATATCTGCAAGGAACCATCACCTGGAAATTCCACACAAGTAATACTGGAGATGCAAACTTGCAAAGCTTAGACAATACATTATGAAGTGGAACAAATTGGGCAACTAACAAACACATTTATGGAACGATGGAATTATGACAAACGCTTGGTTAGATAACAAAATTTGAAATTTGTGTATTGATCTGGGATGAGCGACCAGCCCACAGAAAGGTCTAGACGAGCAGGAGACATGGGCTAGCCGTCAAACCAAACTTCAAATAGTTTGGAGCTATATCCCTCAAATCCTCCATTTTCAAGTTTTTCCTTATATAATGTAAATACCGTGAAATCAATAATTTTATTCTTGCACAATCTATCTTAGGCAAAGAAATTCATAATTTTTCAGTTTAATTTTAAATTTTAAATTCTTGGCCAAACTTGTGAAAAATGTAAAACCATAATACAGCTTTATAATTTACTCTACCATATCTATGCCCGCGTTAACAGCGGACGGGACAACACTTCTGTAATTTGATCCACGAGGATTAGATAAGCGATCAATTCCTTCCCAGTCTGAAATTACTATGCCCTGTAGATAATTTCTTCCGTTACTTTAGCAAATACAAAAACTTGCACATTTTTTGAAAATTAAGTACAACAAAGTGAATGAAATTACCTTAAATCCCCACTTTTCCTTCAAGATATTTGTTAAGAAAAAACCATGACAGTGTAATTTGGTTCCATTCCAACTAGAGTAAGATGCCATTAATGTGCAAACACCCTTTGCGATACAATCTAGATAAGGTGACATATGTATCCTCTCTAAATCCTCGTACGACATTATAACATTACCTTCGTTTTTTCCTTTTTCGGTACCTCCATCTCCAACAAAATGCTTTGCACATGCCATAACATTGTTTCTAGAATCATAAGTTGGATTAACACAAGTGATAGTAATTTTAGTTTAACTACCTTGACAGCTTGACCATTAAATATGACGGTTAGTGCCAAAATGAGTTTGGAAGCGTAGAGTGCACACCCGTTTAAGTTACGTTATATTCTCGATACATTCATTATGTGGGGTCAAAAGGGTTGTTTCATCGGTTAGTTGATGAGAAAATATGGGAAAACTCAACACACTGTGTTTTATTTGTAGGTTCAAAATCCTCATGCAATCAAATATAATGGTACCATCCAGGGGTTGAAATATATATGGAGAACAGAGGGTTTTCGTGGGCTCTTTAAAGGAAACGGCACTAATTGTGCTCGTATTGTTCCAAACTCTGCTGTGAAGTTCTTTAGCTACGAGTAGGCATCAAAGTATGTGTACTTGCTTTTCCTTGTGTTCAGTCAGTTGCTCTTGAAAGTTTACATTTCACAAATAGCACCACTTTTTAGGGGTTTCTTTTTTTGGTTCTATTACCTTGTTACATAATGCAATATCAGTTTGCATGTATGGTATGTTTCACTACTTACCTTTGATCAGATTTCATATGATTGCTATCAAACATTATTCAATAAACCATATTTTCAGCCCAATGTGTTATGTGTTTAATAGCATCGTTTTGGTTCAACTGTCTTGTATTAGTTCGTATTTATGATAAATTCATCTTTGATTTGATAGCTAATAGGGTTTTAGTTGCGTAGCTTTAGTTTTTTAAAAATATAAACTTCGTATAAAAATGTTCCATATCTTTGCATATTTGATATTTCAGTTTTTGAATTCTCTCAATATGAGAACATATCTTCATTATCAGCTATATTGTTGTAAGTATTCATTCACTTGACTATCTCCTATAAATAATGCAAAGATATAACCACTTCAAGAAATGTTCAACACTTCAGCCATTTAACAATCATGGTTTGTTTTGTTGGCTTTGAATGGTATTGGGTTATTAGGTTAATAGATAATAGAAACACAACACACAGGGAGAACACAAATACGCATAGGGCTACGCTCGCATATATGATGAATTCCAGACCTTCACGCTGTATGCGAATAGTAATCGGCGATTGGACTAGCTCTTTCACGCTCCAGCCTCCTACCCCTCAACAGTTTCGACGTTGTTACAACTCATCGGTGATTGGGATGTGTCTTTCACGCTCTGTCCTCCTGTCTACGCTCTGTCAACAGTCGCCACGGTGTGTTCTTATTTTATTTGTTTTGCCATATCTGTTGATTTCACACGCAACTGACCATGCCCTTGTTGAACTTTCTACGGTATGGTTCATCACTGATTTATACAGAATATATATAATGTATATTATTCTAAACATATATCACCAGAGCAAACACTAATTTTTGAAAATCAAGCATCCTTTGATTTTGGAATTCAAAGTATTTCTTGTTAGGTTAGAAAAAAAAATTATATCTCCTATCTCAATTAATGTTTGATCGTTAGTTTGATGGATTATTAATGTGTTGCTGCTCATTTTCTATGGATTTTCAAAATTTCATGTTGTAGCAGATCTTATTGTGTTGAGCTTGCATTGCGAACATCTCTCAGGTTGGTTTAGACTTTTTTTCTTTTTCTTTCCTATTCTACTCTCCTAAGAATACAAATTTTCGCATACTGAGCTTGCATTGCCAACATCTCTCAGGTTGGCTGCTGTCATGCTTCTGTTTCTGCCCATTTTCGTAGTTCCAGCAGCCCCAATACCCCTTGAATTCATTGTAGAGATCATACTATACTTTCAACGATTTATGTGCAACCATATACGTCTATTAGGGGCAAAACTTATGGCTGAATTCAAGGAGTTGCAGCACCAAGAACACTCACAAATTGTGAGTTTTGAGGCCTGCACAGGATACCCAAAACATCCATTAGCGGTTAAGTCTTGGACTGGTGAGCAGCCCCCTTTTACGCCAAAGTCTAGGACTTACTACGCACACACGCACGTTTCTTATGCACACACAAACACTTGGTATTATTTTCTGTTTCCTTATTAAGGGGCTGTTGTTGTTGCGATGCTGCTTCTGTTCTTCTTGATCCACCTAAACACACTTGCACACACTTATTTATGCATACACATATATAGGTTACATGTTGCATATCATCTATTCTGTTTTCTGGCGCCTCACACACACCTTATTTAGTTTCTTTTGACCAGGCGTGCTGCTGATTTCTTTCTGTTTTGCAGCCAAGTCAATGTATAAGTTATCTGCAAAACCTCCCACATCATAATTTTATTTAGAGTCAAGTTTAAGATCAAGCTAATCCAACTCTAGAATCAATGGGAAGTGTTTTAGGAGTGTGTATGTACATATATTATGTCTGGACTTATGCAACATTCCAAGGATTTCCCCTCACAAAATGGTTGTTGTTCCTTATTTCACAACTCGCAATTTTTCATTTTAAGCTAAGTATTACCATAGATTAGTGTTGATTTAAATGGCTAAATGTGTGTTGAATTCATTGCTAGATGTTTATGGATTAATATGCAAGGATTTGGAGTCCATTTGTTGCTTAAATTGAGGCTAAAAAGGTGCCTTTGCAGCACCAAAAACTCAATGAAAGTTGTTGCATTTTTGGACTGCACAACAATGCAGCTGCTGTTATGGATGCTTTCGATGCTGTAATTCCATCGTTTAAGCCTTGACTCACACATATTATGGAATCATAAACTTGCATATAAATTCCTAAAACATTTCCTAATAATTCAACACACATTTAGCCATTAAAACCATCATAAAACTTGGATTATACTAGTAACGAAATGGTTAAATGTGAGCTGTGAACCGATGGACAGCAACCTGCTTTTGGTTAATTGATCACAATTAAGTGGCCATTGGCCAAACTTAATTGGTCTTAAGGTCTACAACATACTTAGCCTTGGTCCATGTTCAAAGTCCTTTGGATGTAAGCTTATATAAAGTAATTGCACAGGATCGTATAATCAAAGTCCTTTGTTTTTCGATATGTATTATTAATC
>JAANYP010009097.1:0-15076 GCA_020465985.1 Centrapalus pauciflorus | reverse complement strand
TAGGAAGGCACTCTTCACATCTAGTTGATATACCTTAAAGCCCTTGTAGGAAGCAAAAGCCAGAAACAACCTAATGGCTTCCAGCCTTGCTACTGGCGCAAACACCTCATTGTAATCGATTCCCTCCTCTTGGTTGAAACCCTTTACAACTAACCTAGCCTTGTTACGAGTGACTATACCCCGATCGTCTCTTTTGCACTTAAAAACCCATTTGGTTCCTATGGCAATTTCCCCTCGAGGTAATGGAACTAACTCCCACACTTCTAGTTTCCTAAACTGAGAGAGTTCTTCCTGCATCGCTTCAACCCAGGAGTTATCCTTTAGTGCCATTTGCACATTTTTTGGCTCTACTTGCGAGATGAAACAAGAATAGAGGCAGGTATGATATGCCTCGGAGTCATTTATCATCGACAACAACATAGTGTTGTTATTTAAACTACTCCTAGTCCTCACACCCTCATTAGGATTTCTTATGATGTTTTCTATAGGATGGTTCTTGTTGATCCTAGAGGTCTCTATCTCGTCAACTCTCAGATTATCTCCTAAGTTAGATACTATTTCACCTAATGGGGGAACATCCTCAGATTCCACATTTTCCTCCTCGTGGACAGTTTCCTCAGAGTTGGAATTTGTTGTCTGAGTCTGATTCTCAGTTGAAGGTGCTTCTGGATCAGCGACTTCTGGAGATCCATCTTCAGTCGAAGTAGGCTCGGATGTGGATTGAAATGTAGTCCTCGGAAAGGTATGACCTTCGTCATTCAGATGCAACGTCGCCATGTCCTTTTCGATTGTACCTGCATTTTTATCCAAAGGAATGTTAAATGACTCAAACAATTTATCATAGTCAAATATCCATTCTGGACCTGTTTGGGGTTCATGTGTATAACTTGTGACTTCAATGTTATACACAATTTCTACTGTACCATTCGTTTTGTTAAAAACCCGTTTGTTTGGTGAATTCGGCACATAACCTAGGAAGTATCCTTCGTCAGCCTTTTCACCAAACTTAGGTTGATGTTTTGTTCGCAGTAAAGTACATGGTACCCCAAACGGTTCGAAGCCAGTTAACTTAGGTGGCCGTTTATTTAAAATTTCATAACAGGTTTTGTTCAAAGATTTGACAGTTAGGACCCGGTTTAAAATATGACATGCGGTATTCACTGCCTCCCCCCAAAAGATGGTAGGAAGCTTTGAATCCGAAAGCATAGTCCTAGCTGCCTCAGTCAATGTCCTGTTCTTTCTTTCGGCCACCCCATTTTGTTGAGGCTCATACGGTGCACTAAATTGATGCACTATGCCCTTTGATAGGCAATATACACCAATTACAGTGTTTTTGAATTCTGTTCCATTATCACTACGTAGCCTTTTAACCCGTGTTCCATAGGTATTCTCCACTTGGTCTAAGAACCCGATGAGCTTGGAAGCCGTCTCGTCCTTTGTACCTAGAAAGAAAACCCAAGAAAATCGTGAGTAATCGTCAGTGATAACTAAACAATACCAACTACCACCTATACTCCTTTTGTTGATTGGGCCGAAGAGGTCCATATGCAGCAAATCGAATGTAGAGGTTATGGAGTTCTGAGTCTTGGACTTGTGTGCCTTCTTATGTTGTTTGCCCTTCTTGCATGGTAGACACTTGTCCTCGAACTGAAAACTCTTCATAGGCACACCTTGCACCAACCCATTTTTCGTTATATAGTTCATTTTTCTTAGGTGCAAGTGTGCCATGCGTCTGTGCCACAACACTGATTCAGTCTCCGAAGCTTTAGACAATAAGCAGATCGGACCCATCGAAGTTTCCGGCTTGTTCATATTGAGCATGTACAAGTCATTCTTCCTTGGTGCCCGCATCAATATCCATTCTTCAGGAATCTTGAACCCCGGTATTAGCACTAACGCTTCAGTGTCAGTGAACAGCACTGAATTCTTCTTGTCACAGATTTGAGATACACTAATGAGATTGTGAACCAGTTTATCAACGTGATAAACTTGATCCAAATTGATCGTCCCATTAGTGACCACTCCAGTACCCGTGATGTTTCCTCCTTTATTTCCCGCGAATGATACAAATCCTCGATTCCCACCCTTGAAGTCTGTAAGGAGACTTCTTTCCCCTGTCATGTGCCTGGAGCATCCACTGTCAACGAACCATTTGTTGTTTGGACCTGTGGAGATCTCCTTTGTGTGATCAGAATCCACGTTGTCCATTTAAGCGGCAAACTCCAGAAGCGTCTGATCATTCGACTTCTCCACCCACATTGGACTGCTGTCCCTTGTGGTCTGCTCTTCCCCTTCACATCCACTCTCGGTGACTTCAGCCATGAAGGCTCTAGCATTAGATTCCGGATGTGAGCTCTAGTCGTAGGTACCATCCAGCTGTCTGTCTGATGTGACGTTTGATAATAGACCAGCTATATTGGCTTGACCGGAAGATGAACTCGGAAGGTATCTCTGTTGAGACTGGTTCTGAAACTGTCCATGATGCTGATTCTGCCCTTGGTAAGTATCTACCTTCGGTCTCTGACATTCTTTGGCGAAGTGTCCCAGACCTTGACAATTGTAGCATTTGACCTTGGACTTATCAAAGCCAATCCCCTTATTATTCATAGTCAGATTCCTCCCAGTCCGTTTGATGAATCTTTTAACCCGTTGGGTTACCATGGCCAGTTGCCATTTGAGATCCATATCCTCAAGGTCGTCAGGGTCGACCTGACCATAGTGTTCATCCCAGAGTGCAGGATCGTTTATTTTCCCTTGAACGCAGTTCCCATATGCAGCCACAAATGATGCCAATAGATTTAAATGTTCTTCGGCCGACTTCGCGCTCATGGGTATCTTAGAGTATCCCTGAGATGTTGATGCCTGAGTTGCCTGAGGTTGTTGTTCTTCCGATCTTCCCATCCCTAAGAACGCTCTATTCAGTGTGTCATCAGTCTCTGCTGGTGACGACGTTTCTCCGGTGAATAACGCTGTAGCAGTTTTCGTATCTGCTGCAACCGAAGGTTTTGATTTTCCAAAATACATGGCTGGATTTTGGACTTGTTCATAATCCGTTTCGGCTTTCAGTAGCTCGAAACGATAAGCCCGCAACGTTCCCACTACATCCTCCAATGATTGGGTATAATACTTGTCTTCATTAAGCTTAATCATAGCCACATACATCGCCCATTTGGCTGGTAAGGCATCAAGAAGCTTATTGTTATTTTCTGTGTCATTATACTCAATGCCATGACTCTCAAGCTCTGTCAGCAGATGATAAAAGCGGGTGATGGTGTCGTCCAGCTGTTCATCCTTCAAAGCCTTGAAAATAGCAAATTGTTGTTTCAACAATTCCATGCGCTTCCTCCGAACCCTCGGATTACCCTCACACCTCTTTTCCAGCGTCTCCCAAAGCTCCTTAGATGTCTTTTGATTGCGGAATGTGTGTAGTATATCCTGAGGCAAAGCCATTCGAATAATCGAGAAAGCTCTGTTCTCGGCTTCATATAGTTTCTTATCATCTTCCTTCATCATTTGATATGATAAGACTCTTTGACAGCCCTCAACTTCTGAGATAGGTGGAATGTATCATTCGTCAATACATATCCACATTCGCATGTCGTTGAAACGCACAAAATCGGCAAACCGATCTTTCCACCAATAGTAGTCTTCAAGTTTCATCAGCTTAGGCGGAGTATTAGCCTTCCCTACCTCATGATCCATTTCTAGAAACTTTTGAAGATTTGACATTGTTTCAAGAGTAATTGAGTTGTAACTTAAGAAATTTAATTCGAAATTAATTTAAGTTAATTCTTTCGAATTTAGGTAAATTCTAATATAATCAAGATTAAACCTATTTGGGATTAAATTCGATTAAGTTCTGAAGTTCAATTAAACTCGAAATGGTGACAAACTCGAAAGTATCCAAATTCGAAGGTCTCAAACTCGAATGTTCAAGAAAACTCGAAAGAGTCAAAGTCGAATCTCAGCAAACTCGAGGTTCCTAGTCGACTTTAGCACAAACTCGAATCAAACTCGAATCAAACTCGAACCCTTCTAAACTCGAAACACTCTTTATCAAACTCGAAAGGAGCGGATATTTGGTTAGACTCGAGACTAAGAAAAACCCTAAGTACTCCTAACAGATTCGAGCGCCGCAAACTCGAAAAACGGCTAATATTTCGATTTCTTAACGTTTTGCAGATTAAATAAATATTTTTACAACGAAAAATATTGATTTCGATCTAAAACGTGAAAAACACGAAGTATTTCCCGGAGGACAATTTGCTAAGCTCGAAAAACACGAAAAACACGAAAACTTGAGAGATCAACCGTCCAAAAACGTCAAGAAACCTAGGATGTATCTAGATGAACACGAAGAACACTAAGAACACCCCATAGGCTCTGATACCACTTGTAAGGTCTACACACTACGGATCTATCTAGACGCGAGACCGTCAACGAGTGCGGAATCCTCGTTAACGGGTTGACGGTAACAACTCTCACACGGAACACGGAGACTATCAACGAGCTGTACGAACTAACAAGAACGCACCTACTAGAAGATTCTCTCCGAAAGAACACTCAATTAGCTGATAAACTCGAGATCGTCTATTTGCTTAATCCCTCACGAATTCTGCAAAAGTCTCCTTAATGATTCGAGTTAATCCCTAATTATAGAGGCTCATTCGAGTTTGACATGGGCCAAACTCGAATCAGGCCCAAGGCCCATTCGAGTTTGTCCCCTTGACACTCTCGAATCTGCCTAATTGAACACATTCGAATCTGCTTAAGGAACACATTCGAATCTATCATAGATTCGAATCCCAGTCCTTAGAGAATTCCAATTTACTCTTTCACATATTTAACTTAGTATTGAAACTTATGTTTTCAACTTATGCTTGAATTTATCTTTGAACTTTATGTTTGAACTTCTTGTAATACGTTACATCAAGTCCAAACATACAATCAATAACTATCAAACATATATAAACATATATATCAAACACTCGCTAAATCCAAATACTTTGAATATAACTTGTACCAAAATGCCAGATCACTTAGACTGCTATCGTCACACAGGGTGTACCAACAAGTTCTTTTGGAGAGAGTTGAAAAAGATTAAAAATTATGAAGATTCGGCAGAAAAGTGTATAAGCAGGTTAATGATTGTGTTTGTAGGCATTAGCTATAATTATCGAAGTTTAAGGAATGTAAAACGACAAGTCTAATTTAAAATTTTCGCATAAATTTTGTCTCCATTTTTTAAAAATTTCGGTCCATAATTAATATTAAAAATATCAGAAATTGTCACACCCCGTTACCCCGGTTGGCAATGAAGCGTGACGTCGCGGAAACGTAACCATAATCATAAAGAACGACCACTATATGGACGTTTTCAAAAATACATCGATATAACTCTGAAATATAGAAATGTTTTACATCACCAATATATAGTGTAAGTAGTTCGCAAAATACAGAGATTTAAATACATAATTAAATTAACCAAAATAATGCAAATAAATCTCCGATGGTTTGAAAATGAATGCGACTCCATAAGTATGGAAGCTTGAGAATACTTTCGATGCGGTGCACTTGCCTTAATTTCCTGAAAATACATGCTAAAATACGTCAACAAAATTGTTGGTGAGCTCATAGGTTTACACGTAAATCTGACTTGTATGGACATCAACAGTTGAGTTTGAATTTATAAAATCATAAATTCCATGTTATGTATTACATAAAAGCATCATGCAACTGAAACTTAATTATGAATTTGCCCTGTGCAGTATTCCCATACGTAATACCGTAATGTTAAATATATATGCATTCCGCCGTTAGCCGGTTAAGACTAACCCGAATGGGGGACATGACTTCCAATAGATCTATCCACAATATATTCACGCTTACAAATAAATGTAACTAACGGTTCATGATTTGAGGGCTGATGGAACCACATGTGTAATACATAATAGAAATGAAGTAGTTTCCGTGTCCATATGAAAACGTAGCATGTATTTCAACCCCAAAACATATCATCGTGAAAATAGGGGCTATGAAGACTCACCGAGCGTGTGACGGCAAAATATGCACGTAAAATGCGAGTTTGCGTTGAGTGATGGGTGATGGTCCGAATGTGATTAACCAAGTCCTAAATGATGTAAGGGACTTAAGAATATCCCATATATGCCAATATGTATATATAAAGGTTTTTATGTCTTAAATCACCCAACATTACAAGTTTATAAATAAAACCCAGTTAAAACGTCAAGTTTATATATATATATATATATATATATATATATATATATATATATATAAAATTTTCCAGCTTTTTAAAGGTTTTTCGGCCTACTTTGAGGCTGTTTTTGACCAAGCTCCAAAACGATTTAGGCTTTGGTTTTCTTGGCATTAAACTACTATATACAAAGAATCTCTAAAGTCAAGAATGGCCATTTTTCGAGGTGTTTAGGTTAGGGAAAAAGTTCGTTAAACCCTATGTTGGCCATTTTTGAGCCGTCAAACTTTCGGGTTCCCAAACAATATCTGGGGGTTCTAAACTCCATAATAAATTATGAAAAATTTCAGATTTTTTGTTAAGACATAGATCTAACTTTTGATACAAGAATCAACTCATTTTGTTAAGTTATGAATTACTTATGATTTTTCAAAGTATATGCAACATTTCTGCCGAAATTCCGTATTTGATAAACTTGAAATAACTTGTGATTCTTGTTGTTTATTCAAAGACTACTTGTATAAAAGTTATAAAACATATTTATATAACTTGTTTTCATAATATTGACACTTACATGATGTGTTTATATATTTATAAACACATTTGAAGAAAACAACTTAAAAACAAACACTAGTGATTTATAAACTTGAGTTTTTATGAAACTTGTTGTTGTTGGTGATTATATATATTATGCAAGACTTATATCTAAATAAATATAAGATGAAATAAGTTAGTATTTACTTACTTTGATGTTTTATAAGAATGCAAATGTGAAGAAGTTGAAACTCTTGCAAAAGTTGCACCAAGAACACTTCAAAATATGAACAACACTTGAATTATTTCAAGAACACCAAAAATTGAAGTTTTTGGCTTTGCACATGGCCTTTGGCCAGTTTTTGAAGAGAGAAAAGAGAGGTTTTGGTGTGATAAAAATGAAAGAAAAACTCTCTATTTATAGAGAAAATTGGATCTTGAAAAGATGGTGAAATGATGAAAATAGTGTGAGATCTTTTGAAAGTTGAAAGAAGAGGATTTGATCTTGATATGTTGAGTAAAAAAATTGTATTTCAAGTCCTTGTGTACTCTCCTAGGGCCGGCCTTAGGAGGGGTATTTTTGATGTATTTATATTTTTTTTTTGTATAAATGTATTTAGAAATGTATTCTTGTATTTCCCTTTTCTTGTAATTTCATAAATACTTTTGGATGCATTGTTTTAATGAATTGTTTTAGTCTTGCATAATTAATGTTAAGTAAGTGTATTAGTATATGATTAGTGTCACTAATCATAATTTAATTATTTACTTAGTTGTATTAATCCATCATATTGTAAATCGATCGGATTAATTGATTTCCCGATTCATCGCACCGATTAATTTGATTCTAATTGAGTTGATTTTCTTCATGAACATTGTTAATCACTTTGATTAATTGCTAATGACCACTGGTTAGGTTATAATTGGCTAGTAAATACTGATTAGGTCATAGTTGCTAACCTGGTTTAATGCCGGATGTTACAGTCTCCCCCTATTAAGGGAATTTCGTCCCGAAATTAGCTCGTGTTCTCCACTGCTTGAGTATTTGAGAATAGGTGAGGGTATTTTTCCCGGAATTGATCTTCGCGTTCCCATGTAAACTCAGGACCTCGTTTAGAGTTCTATCTGACTTTTATTATCGGGATCCGGCTGTGCTTTAGTTTCTTGACTTCTCGGTCCTTTATTTCCACGGGTTTTTCAACGAAGTTCAACTTATCGTCTAGCTCCAGCTCGTCCATGGGAATGACGAGTGTTTCATCAGCCAGACATTTCTTAAGGTTGGATACGTGGAAGGTATTATGAACATTACTAAGCTCTAGGGGCAGATCGACTCGGTAGGCTACCGGGCCAATTCTTTTGAAAATTTTGAATGGTCCGATATAACGAGGATTGAGTTTTCCTCGTTTCCCAAAATGGATTACGCCTTTACAAGGAGAGACTTTCAGCATTACTTGATCTCCCTCCTGGAATTCCAAATCCTTCCGTCGAACATCTGCATAGCTTTTCTGTCGAACCCGTGCGATCTTTAATCGATTCCGAATCTGGACTATCATTTCTGTAGTCTCTTGGATGATCTCGGGTCCAGTATCCTACCTCAGCCCAACAAAGCGGTGACTGACACTTTCTCCCATAAAGTGCCTCGAATGGAGCGGTCTTAATACTTGAGTCATAGCTGTTATTATAGGAAAACTCAACTAATGGCAAGTGTCTGTCCGAACTTTTGCCAAAGTAGATAACACATGCCCTTAGCATGTCCTCTAATGTCTGAATCGTTCTTTCACTCTGACCATCCGTCTGTGGGTGATAGGCTGTGCTCATGTCCAGGCGTGTACCCAATGCCTCTTGTAACGATTGCTAAAATCTTGATGTGAACCTGTTGGGAAATAGTTTAAGTACATTCAAGCTGTTAGTTAGACTTCTCAGACTGTTAGTAGATTTCTCATGTAAATACAAAGTTCATGCTGCTAGTTGAAGAAACTCGAGCTGCCAGTGTAAAAGTTCAAGCTGCCAGAGCAAAACAACTCAAGCTGCTCAGTTCATGCTGTCAAGAGATTCAAGCTGCTCAACAGTTTCATAAACAGAAAGTGCTGATTTTCAGGAAAGATATCTACACGAAGATTCCAGCATATCTACTATCAGAGAAGTCATAGTCCTTCAAGGAAACAAGTCCAAAAAGCAATATAAATAGACAGAATAGTTTTTCTATTGTATAGAAGTTCATAGAAGTTTTCTGCATATTTTTTGAGTCTGTAATTGCTTTGTTGATTAAGTTTTCTTAAGCCTCTAAGGTTGTAAAACCCTAAGTGTAAGGTCTACCACTGACAGATCTATCTAGACGCGGACCCGTTAACGAGTGCGGAATCCTCGTTGACGGTCAGACGGACAACTCTCAACCAACGGAAACACGGAGACTATTAGACGCTGAACGGACGACACACGAACGATCCTACGTACTAATTCTCTCCGAAATGGGACTCACCTAGCTGATAAACTCTAGATCGCCTATCGCTTAATTCCTCACGAATTCTGCCAAAGGTCAGCTAATCATTCGAGTCTATCCCTAATTATAGACCCTGATTCGAGTCTGTTGTGGGCCAACCTCGAATCTGGCCTAAGGCCTCATTCGAATCTGTCCATCTGACAGATTCGAATCTAACCTATTCGAATCTAAGGATACATTCGAATCTATCACAGATTCGAATGTCTTCCTTTACATATTCGAATCTAACCAATACACTTAAACACTTAAGTGATGAAACTTATAATATTACCTTATGATTGATTTTATCTTTGAGTTTTATGTTTGAACTTCTTGTAAAACGTTACATCAAGTTCAAACATACAAACACTGATACACATCAATCATATATAATATATATACCAAACATATGCAAAATCACAATGTAAGACACCTTAGACTGCTATCGTCACACGGGATGTACCAACAGACTCCCCCTTGACGATAGCTTCTAATAATTCACACATTTGATTTAAGAACATGGTTTATTATTGATTCAAAATACTACCAGCATACAGACCTTTTTCTACACATACCTTGACTACATTTTCATATTTACTCGCTTCAGCATCCATATGTGCGTCACTGGAAATCTTACAGTTATACAAGATCTGCAAGTCTTCTTTAGATAAGTTCACTAGGTGAAGCGGGTCATAGACTCTAAGAATAACCTTTTCTTCTAAGTCTTCCATAACCGCTTCCCCAGTTTCTGTGTCAGCATACCACCACTTCAGATTCTTCAGAATGTTTTGTGGCATTGGCTTGAGAGGTACCTTCCTAAGACACCTGGCTGGCTTATAATGAATCCTCATCCAAGGTCTACCAGTTAGAGGGTCGATACGTGATGGATCCTCAACTCTTTTCCCAACTCTTGGACTCAGGCGCTCAAATTTCCTCGATCTACCCTCCTTTCTTATTATTCTTGCGATAACGTCCGCATAAGGATCATTGCCAATATTGATCAGATCTTTCCATGCTAAATCTGCAATCTCAATCTTTGGCAAGGAGTTGAACGCCTTTAAGGTTCGCCTCATGTACTGAAGCCCGTCTTTTCTCTTTATTATGAATAGCTGCAGTTCTCTGTCAAAGAACCAGCTTAGAATTCTCTCAGACAGCTTCCCCGTACCTGGCACCCTCATTGTCCTTTTAATTGCTGCTTCCTTCTCCTCAGCCCTGAACCATAGCTTTCGTTTTTCTTCATTGGTTAGCTCTCTTGCAGGTTCCTCTGTCGATGGCTGAGGATTTAAGGCAACATTCACTATATCTGCATCGACAATGTTATGTCCATCGATCATATAAGTATCTGTGATAGGATTCTGCTGCACAATTATCTCGTCAGCTTCATCATCCTCATCAGCAAGTACTTCATCATCTGATCGCCAGTCGACTATCTCCTCTGGCGCAATCTCCCCTTCTTCAAGCTCTTCATCTTCGTTATCAAAGCCTACATCCAGTGGATCATCATCAAGATCCATGAGCGCGTCAATCATCTCACTGATTTCAAAGTCTGTAGGCTCCTTAGACGAACTAGCTTCACCCCTGTTTCCTTCTCCTTGACTAGGCTCCCCCTGAATTTGAGTAACTTGAGCTGCAGGAAAATCTACAGACTCAATCTCTTTATTTGCACTGGGATCATTGCCTTCATCATCATCATCATCTCGCTGAACTTCCTGATCTTTACAACTTGTCTCCCCCTGAGTTTGTAGATTTTTCATAAGCTGCTCTAGGAGGGACCGCATTGCTCGGATCTCAGACGATTGGTCAGTGACAAAAGATTTAAGCTCAGTGTTTTCATCTCTTACACCTTCAATAATTATTCTCAACTCAGCATTCTCCTTATCCAGATTAGCGTTATGTGCTTGGAGTTCACCAACTGCTTTAGTGAGAGTCATAATTTGAACGTGCTGAAAATCCACTCGACTCTTCAGCTGCAGTAATCTTTGATTTTCATTGTATGCTTCTGGCATAGATGGAACGGACTGAAGGGGAGAAGGATTGAATGGTGGCGGAATATAGGGTTCGTGTTGCTGAGGTGGCGGTGATGGTGAATCTGTGGTTGGTGCTTGGGTTTGGGCTTGAGAGGTTTCTGGTTGTGCTTCCGAGATTGAAGACGACCCTTGCATAAATCTATGACGTTTTGCGCGTGGCCTCGTCACTAACGTAGCAATCTCTTCTTCTTCATAATCGGAATCCTCCAATTCCCTGGTCTCTCTCCTCCTCGAACCACCTTGATTGACAATCAATCTAGAACCATAAGTCTCAAAACGACTTCCAGTTTCGGTAGTAACCACCTCATGAACTTCATCGGATTCGGTTTCAGATTCCGAAGATGTCAATCCTGCGTCAGCCCCCTCTGGCTCATATTCGTCAACATCACGAAATAGATCATCATTATCTCCTGGCGGACTCAGCAGCTCATCCACCAATGCTGCTGCAACATCTTCATTTGCATGTGGACCCGAAGCCCATATTTCCTCCAATGTTTGGGCTATTTGCTCGGTTTCTGGATTGGCACTTGAAGGCCCAGCTTCCTGTACCTCTGGCTCCGGCTGACTCGTAGAAGGCCTAGACGCCTGAGACTGAGTTGTAATATCGCTTTGTCTTCGCCTTGGATCACGTGGACGAGCACGAGTCTGAAGCGGTTGCTGATGCGGTAGCTGTTGCTGTTGCTGTTGCTGTTGCTGTTGCTGTTGAACTTCTATTTCACATGCCCAGTTGGCATTATCAGGTGCCACAAAGTTCCTGTCTAAGATAGCTCCAAACAACGGACGAGCAGAAGGAACAGCCAATCTTCCTCGGTGTGAGGAACAATCAGCAAATATTCGTTTCTCCATTACATTCACGCTCAAAGAATCATTTGATTGTGGCAGACTTGGCAAAAAGTGACGTATCAACATCATCACGAACCTCGGATACAACAGGAACCTTTCTCTCTCAGGAGCTGTGATTTGATGAATAAATTCTGAGAAAATCAGCTGCGAGAAACTAAACTTCTTATTGTACACCATTGCGATCATTGCTGATTGGATTTTTGATACAATGTAATCAAATCCAGCTTTCTTCGGTGCAAAACAGATCATGAAGACATGCACCAAGAATCGCCATTGCCCGATCAGGCCACTCTTCATATAAGACGACTTTGTTACATCTAGACTGTAACCCATTCGTTGAAAAGCCGCTTGCCTAATATTTAGTGGAAAATCAATAGGCCCAGACTCCTCTTCCTCAGATCCTAGCTGCAATACTTGACGCAGCATATCAGCAGAGAAAACCAACGGTTGCCCTGCGATCCTAGTTCTCAGCACTGTCGGGGTGACAGAGCAGTCAACTTGTAAGTGATCATAGAACTGCCTCACATATGAGATTACAATCGGAATGTTCTGAAACAGAGCGTAACTAATTCTGGACTCAGCTAAGAAGTCCAACACTTCACGATAACCCTGCGCCTCAGGGATATTATTTTCTGGATTAAGAACCATGTTATGTTTAGGGACGAAAGCACGAGCTGCCATATCTGCACAGTAAGTTAAAATGTTAGAGTCATTAAAAATCAATAAACTCGTTTAAATTCAAATTTGTTGTATTTTGTATTTGATTAAATACAAAGTCTAACACAATTAAATTTCCACAAGTTTAATAAAATTTAAATTCAACAAAATAAATGAAGTACAGATTCGAGAGTAACAGATTCGAATAAACCCTAGTCGAATCTGATAAACAGATTCGAAGTCTCTCTTTTCGAGTCTAATGGACAGATTCGAGAGGGCCATGAACAGACTCGAATGCCCATCGGCCTTTTTTTCAACAAAAACTCACAATTTTAACCATTTTGAACGTAGTAAATCACATACATTAGTTCAACTAGGTTCTAATTATTGATTTATGCTCTTAATTTGATCTTTTATTAGTCCAAACTTGGTAATTTTGCAAAAACCCTATTTTGACCTATAAAACTTCAAAAATTCGACGATTTAGCCTTAAATTGAGTATAAAACTACATAGATCTTGTACAATCCAGTTGATTATACCTAGAAAGGAGTGTAGAATCGAACACAAAAGCTTTAGAATCGACGAAATGTCGTTTAGTAGAAGTACGCTAGACTCGAGATTAGATTCGAGATCGCCACAGATAGATTCGAGAAATCAGATTCGAGGGTAGTAAGAAATAAATGCCATTACTGTGGACCTATTTATACTACCTACCTTCGAGTCTATGCAATTTCGAGTCTACTGACAGATTCGAAGTATCTCACATTCGAGTCTGTGCAATTTCGAGTCTACTGACAGATTCGAAGTATCTCACTTTCTAGTCTGTCTTAGATTCGAAATTTCCAACACTTAGAAAAATTTCGGAAATTTTGAAATAACTTCAACTTTTCCAACTATTTTCTACAGTATTGTGTAACCAAATAATCTATGCCAACTCTTTTACCCTAAGCTCAGATATTTCACGCATTGTATATTTTATTCAACTTTGAATGCACGCTCAGTAATTTTTGACCTTTTACCTAAGTAAAAATTAAACTAAACTAAAATAAAATAAAATAAACTAAGGTAAAAATAAAAGAAAATAAAATAAAGTAAAATAAAATTTTGACCAAAAATTTAATCTAGACTTAAGAAAAATTTACAATCTAAGCTAAATACTTAACAACATATTTTTGATGAGTATAGTCTAAGAAAGGTTCAATCAGATAGCGATGTCCGATACTAACGTTCAGTACTTAAACTTTCACACTTAGGAATTTTTGATTCCTTTGATTGTTTGTCGTGACATACCTATTTAGCCGATTGTTGGTATTTTACCCTGTTAAACACTCTACATTTCGGAATATCCCTTGGCCTTTTTATTTATCAGGAAATTATCTTACGTGACTCAGACTTAGACATACTTTTATGATCAAGGCACACAGACAAAAATTCTAACTTGTTGGTATTTGCAAACTTTCTTTATAAGACAAACATCGGACACAGGTCTGTATTCTCATACAACAAAGTGTCTTAGTTCGACTTAAGGTTTAACTTTAAAGTTAGCAGATAGCGGTGACAGGTCTGTACTGACGTACAACAAAGCGACATGTCTGCTAACCCGAATCTAAACAGAGACAACAGGTCTGTACTCACGTACAACAGAGTTGCATGTTTTCGACTCTCAGTTTTTCATGATATTTCTATTCTTTCCATTTTCAGATGTATTTGATGTTTCCATACATCCCCAGAAAGTTTGCATACCTCATTTAGACTCAATGTTTGTATGTCTTGTACATAAAAATTAAGACCGATTGGTCGTACGTCTAAGTTAGTGACACGCTTGACTTTTTCTAGAATATTTTATTAGCCTTGAGATTCCCTATATGTATTATGCCTACCAACACATCAACTAAATAAAGTATAACACTTAGGATTTAGTTGCGTTATGTGTGAAAGCCTAAACACTTAGAGTCTGTAACGACGGTGCTAATTTTCGTCACTTTGAACCTATGTATCTAAGACTTAACTCCTTTTCTGATATTCTCTTTTTTTGTATTTTTGTAATTTTCTCTCTTTTTTCTTTTGTTTTTCATAGCAAAACGCATTAAACTAAGCTAATCTACTAACTTACTAAAAATAGAAACTTACTAAAAATAGAAACTTTCCTAAATTAGAAACTTTCCTAAATTAGCAGACTACTGTAAAAAGAAAGAAATATAACAACTATAAAAGGAAATAAAATACTACTAAGGTCAATTTACTCTGGGTTGCGCATTCCATTAAGTTGAATTAAATACTCAAAACTTGACTTATCAAACGCTTTGGTAAATAAATCA
>JAANYP010009096.1:0-17270 GCA_020465985.1 Centrapalus pauciflorus | reverse complement strand
CTACTTCTAACATTTTTATTTGGGCTAAAACGTAGTTTATTATAAAATGAATAAGGGTTGGGTTTCTTGTATTATTTTGGTCCAATATAATTGTTGGGCTAAACTCTTATTTGTAGGTTAAAATTTCTAAGATAAACATTGGACTAAGTATATAATTAAATTAAGTGATCCAATTATTTAAATATTTGTGGTCATTTGGTTGGATCATTATGTGCACATAAATAAATTGTTTATATTTAAAAAGGGAATTGTATTTAATGTCTCAGTTAATTAATTTAATAAATTAAGTTGGATTTAAGAATTTTTGTTTGGGTTGAACTTTTCGTTAAATTGAAAATAGAATCTAAGTAGATAAAAATAAATGTTCTATATGTAAAATAATTTAGTAGTTCAAATTAAGTTGATGAATTATCCATGCAACATCAATTAATAATTTTATAATTGTTGGTGGAATAACAAAAGTTAAACTATAACTTTAATATAATAAATAACGGACCTAGTAAATTATAAAGTTAAAGATATTGATAAATAAACAATATACTTTTATATCAGGATTCTAGTGGTTCTCCGAGACGTGTGACATTCGATAAATACTCTCAGCTGATTTTCGGTTAGTCGCTTGGCGGGTTACAGATTTCAAGCACAGTGAGTAATTGATTTAATTTCATGAATGATCATTTATGATATGTTTGTACTGGTTATCTGATTCATTTCTTTTACCATGCTTATTCATTTCACTGCCATGTTGCCTTTGATACCTGCTATTCATTTCATTACCATGAGTTGTTACATGATAACCCTTATTTCCCGGTATGCATACTGTGTATTTATGTGATGATTGCATGCCTGTGTGGCTGCATGTTATTTTTATACGCTGTAAGTCGGGAGTGCCGCAAGCTGTGTTACTGTGTATGCATTGCTGGGAAGGCCGGATGCTACACAAACAACCTATTCGTGGACGCACTGCTGGGAGGCCGGGTGCTACACATGTTGACTTTGTGCCGATACTTGTATCATTCATGTTATTCTTGTTTATTTGCGTTATTAAATCTGTTACTCGCTAGGCGACGACTTACCCCAGTTGTGGGGGCAATGTTTCAGGTTTAGCTGATAAGGGGAAAGCACCAACTTCAGGGTCAAGGGTTTGAGAGTTCGTGGTATCAGATTGACTTCCGCACTTTTTGTTATTATTGCTAAAATTGTAATTGGGATGGGTAGATCCCTAGACTTTCAATTTGGTTGTAATAAGTAGATTCTTTATTTTAGCGTACTCTGAATGTTATGGTTTAGTTTATTTATGCACCGAAATTGAGGTTTGAACTTAGATAACTTTTGTTATATTGAGTTTTGAGGTTTATGTTGCAGAATTATAGTAAAAGCGTCACGTTATTAGAACGGGGCGTTTCAATATCAGAGCCAGGTTTTGGTTTAAGTGAATTAAGTATCTCTTAGGTACTTAGTCTTAAACCCTAGGATGCATGATCATTATTAGCCTAAGTTATGATTTTACGAGTTCAACTCTACCCTGATGGCCTTAAGAAATTGGGTACGGTTAAGATAGGATTTAACTGTAGCCTTCTTAAATATATATATATAAACATGTTACCCTTATGAGCAAGACCATAAACAAATCATGTAAGAACATAAAACAAAAAAAAAATTTGTTACTAAATTCATAAATTTAATTTACGCGCTATGGATGAAGAAGAGAGCCACGATATTCAACACTATGGAGCCTGTGAAGACTTTGGATTAACTAGAATGTTCAGAGAAGACATTTCGTCTGCGCTACTGTTTGGAGAGTTATATGGTGGAGTGGTTGTGGGCTTGTAGTGGATACATTATATACGCATAAATCGTCAAATAATTAAATAATCGAATTGAAATGATCACATAAGATGAGTTAACATTATTATATATATAAAAGGCACTTCTCATAAACGATTTGAACTTCAACCTTAATAAAGAGTTGTCAGATTTTCTGATTGTCGCATGTACACGATACTAGTCTCGTTCAACTTTCAAGATTCAACTATATAATAGTGTTGTTATTCTTAATTTTTCGTCAATTACTTGATTGTTCGTTACTCTTGATTATATCTATGTCATGGATCCATGGCCGCACATTATCGTGCTATCAGTGTTACTATGTGTGACACAACTGGTAGACATGATTGTGCTTATGTGTCAGTATTTTGCTTCTATACACATTTAATGTAGAGTTTATTGCACGCACTTGGCGTGAGTCGATTGATTTGTTCACGCTAGCAACTGAGAGTGTCTATTCGATATCTTTGTGATTGCACCCTCAGGTGGTGATATTCATTTATTCCTGGTATCTGTATGTTGCACAGTTAAAGAATCTGACAAACTCAAAGTAATACCCAACCTGTAATGGATTCAAAAGAGTGTAACGTGAATCAAGACTGGAAAGTGAGGCTTAATAGGTTAGGGATGCAAGAATAAATCTATCAACACAAGAATTAATACAATATAATCTAACATGATGTACACAAGTTAACGAGTGGTACTGTGAGTCTGATGGTACCGATGATGTATGATTGATTTGTTACTAATACACTACCATAACTCATTTGTGAGGAATGACAGATTTGATGCAGTGATCAAAGATATTAACTTAAAATTTTTTTTTTTAAATGAATGATGACCTTTGGATATTTATTAAAGATTTAAAAATTAATTCTTGATATTTAGTTAATATTTAAACTGAGATAATATTAAAGTTTGAAATTAGTAATACAAACAGCAAATAGATACTGATTTTTTAATATAAGTTTATTGATTTATGTTTGATTATATATACTACAAATAAGAAACATCATAGTTTATAATTTTACTCAACACGTCGCAGTGTGTGAGAATTAAAACATTACTAAGGTCAAATGAAACTTGTTTGATATAATTGAGTCTTTATACAAAGTCTTGAACTTATTGTCGGGAATAAAACAAGACTGATACTATGAGAATTATAAAATGGCATTGAACTCAAATAAACGAATAATTGTTACTGCAAAAAAAAAAATAAAAAAAATAAAATAAAATAAAGAGGTTGTAATGTAAATAAACAGTCTTATGTAAACCACACAGTAACATACAAGTGTGATTGCACAAAATGAATTACCCGATGCACAACATTATGAAATTTGAATTTGTTCGCGTAATAATAATAAATTTTGAAAGGATATTAATGAGAACAAATTATGATTTAAAGCTATTATAACAATAAGATCTATATACATAGGTTGTACAAGAATGATAAGGTTCAGTTTCTTGGCCACAAGATTAGTGGCGATGGTGACTCTGTTGAGCAGTCGAAGGTCAAGACTATTCAGGATTGGGAACAGCCCCGTAATGCTTCAGATATTTGTAGGTTTCTCGACCTGCCCGTTTATTATTGGTATTTTATTCCCGATTTCTCTAATATCGCTGTGCCTTTGACTCGGATGACAAAGAACAATGTGAGATTCGTTTGGGGTGAGCCGCAGGAGTAAGCCTTTCAGGAGCTGAAGCAATGTTTAAGTGAGACTCCGATTATTTCCCTGTTTGAGGACAACGATGATTTCATTGTCTACAGAGATGCATCTTTACACGATCTCCGGTTTGTTTTGATCCAACGAGGAAGAGTGATCGCTTCTGCTTCAAGACAGTTGAAGATCTAGGAGAGAAACTACCTGTCTCATGATTTAGAGTTGGCTGTTGTGGTATCTACGCTGAAGTTGTGGATACACTATTTATATGGAACGAGATGTTAGTTCTTCACCGACCATGAGAGCCTAAAGTACATCTTTGACCAGAAGGAGCTGAGTATGAGACAGTAGCGTGCCATGCAGTTGATTAAAGACTATGATTCGAGATCCTTTATCACCCTGGTAAAGCTAATGTAGATGTTGATGTGTTGAGTAGTAATTCCTATTCTGGTGTATTGTGTTGTGCGACAGTGTGTTCTTCCGTGAAGGATTCTATGATTGCAGATCTTCTGAGATACCAGTCTGAGGTGTCGTTGGCTGAACATCTGAAGTCCGAGCGCATGGTTGGTATATAGATTGTCTTTCTCCTGATGGTCGAGGAGTATTGCTATTTGATACACGGATTTGGATTCCTAGACCTTGTGACTTACGTGGTATTTTGTTGGCCGAGACTCATAATTCTCGATTTTCTGTCCACCCTGGTACTATGAAGATGTTGTGACCTATGTTATGATTTTGGTGGCCCGGCTTGAAGCAGGATGTGGGTCGATTTGCAGAGCAGTGTGCCATTTGTTTGGAAGTGAAGGTTGAACATTAGAATCCATATTGCAGTTTACCGCCTTTACCTATTCTACAGTGGAAGTGAGACGAGATTGCGATTAATTTTGTCACCAAGCTCCCGAAGACACAGCGACAACATGATTCGATATGCGTTGTGGTTGACCGACTTACGAAGAGCACAAATTATATCCCAGTTAGGGTGATTTATTCGATGGATCGGTGGGCACAGAGCTACATAGATAAGATCATTGCTAGACATCGGGTGCCTAAGAAGGTAGTGTATGATCGAGATTCGCGGTTTACTTCTCGGTTTTGGCAGAGCTTACAGGACGAGCTGGGTACGCGTGTTACTCTTAGCACTGCGTTTCACCCATATGCGTTTCACCCATAGACAGATGGTCAGAGCGAGCGTACGATACAGACTCTTGAGGATTTGCTACGAGCCTGCGTGTTAGGTTCGGTGGGAATTGTGATGCTCATTTGCCGTTGATCGAGTTTTCATATAATAACTCGTATTATTCTTCTATCGACATGGCACCGTTCGAGGCGTTGTATGATCGTAGGTGTCGTACACCCATATGTTGGCGAGCGGTGGGTGAAAGACCTATTGGTGGACCCGAGTTATTGCAGATTGCGCACGACAAGATTCAGATTATTCGCGAACGATTGAGGGCTGCTCAGGATCGACAGAAGATGCATTCAGATAAGCTACATCGACCAGTGGAGCTTGAGGTTGGTAGTTTTGTGATGTTGAAGGTGTCGCCCTGGTAGGGTATTATGAGGTTCCGCAAGTGGGGCAAGCTTAAACCTAGATTTATTGGACCTTATTGGATCTCAGAGCGTATTGGCGCACAGACATATCGATTAGATTTTCCACCAGAGTTGGCCGGTGTGCACGATGTTTTTCATGTCAACTATTTGTGAAAATGTCTGAAGAATGCCGAGGAGATGGTGTCAACTCAGGACGTTCAGATTGATCAGCGACTCAGATATGTCGAGGAGCCCGAGCAGATAGCGGATGAGAAGATCAGCAAGTTGAGGAATCGACAGATAAAGATGGTCTTAGTGAGATGGCGGCATCACCGTGGGCCGAATCATACGTGGGAGCCGAAGATGGAGATGATGGCGAAGTACCCGACCTGTTCAAATCCACAAGATCTCGAGGACGAGATCAATTCAACTTGTAGGAGATTGTAACACCCGTTAATTTCGAGGTAATTAATTAATTAATTTCGAGTCATTTAATTTAATTAATAATTCGAAAACATATGATATTAATTATCAATTTCCATCGGTGGCATTTAAAATGTAGAGTTATGTGATTTTAAGAATTTGGAAATAATTATAAAACCATTATATATAAACATATGGAAGCAAATTTTCATCATCATCCAGATTTTTTTTAAACCCTATATCTATATATATGTATAAAACCCTAGTTTTTTCCTTCATCTCAAACCCATACACACACATTATAGAATCTGAAATTTGGGGCTGGATTCAAGAAATTAGAGCAACATTTCATCATCCTCATCATCAAATCAACACACAACAAAGCTAAACTTGAGGTAAATATTCTAAAAACTTAATCAATGGATTTTTTTTTTGACTAATGTAAGAATTCATGAAAGTGAGTGTTAATATGGTTTTGCTAATCTGAAAATGGATAATCAACATCAAATATCATCACCTTCTCCATTTTCTTTTGTGACTAAAAGCTTTCATTGAGCTTTAATGGAAGTTTTAGGTGGGTTTTGGGATTTAATCTGAATTTATGTGTAATAATATCAGAAATACATTAAGAAATATCATTAGAATGTTATTCAGAAATCAAATATCAGATTTAAATCAATAGAATGGATTTCCAAGAAATTTGAGTTTGAGATTTTGAGAGAAATTTAGGAAATAGAGGTTTGATGTGGATGGAGTTGTGTGTGTTAATGGAGTCGGCCGCAAATATTCACATCCTGGCCGGCGACCGGCTGCCGCCTCTGTTTTCTCTGGTTCGGAGACCACCGGTGCTATGCCTTTTTTTTTTCCTTCTCTCTGTTCCCCCTTTCTGTTGGTTTCCACCGAGAAGAGTGATGGAGACGTGGGTGGTGACCGGAGTTCAGTCGGAGTCGGGACCGGCGGCGGTATGGCCGACCGGCGCCTGTCTGCTTATTTTCTTCTGAGTTTGCATTAAGAGAGAGAGAGAGAGAGAGAGAGAGAGAGAGAGAGGAGAGAGTAATATTCATGGTGCTTGGTGGAGGTCGAACCGGTGCCGGAGCCTTGGCCGACGGTTTCTTCCCCTTCCGGCGCCGCACCCCTTTTTCCTTTCCTGCTGTTCTTTTTTTTTCCTTTCCTGCTATTTCTTTTCTTCTTTTGGTTGCATAGAGAGAGGAGAGAAGGGTTTAAATTGTTCTTTTCTTTTTCCTTTTCCTGGCTTTTCTTTCTTTTTTTTTTCTTTTTGTTTCTGTATGTTCACCGAGAGAGAGAGGGGGGTTTGAAAGCCCTTTATTTTATTTTGTTTTTATTTAATTCCTTATTTAGTGTTAGGTTAAGTTAGAGATAGTTGGTTGGATATATATATATATATATATATATATATATATATATATATATATATATATATATATATATATATATATATATATAGGGTCGAGATCCATGGAAAACTATATTAGACTGGAAAACTGGAAAACCATATCAAATGCACATGTTCATTATGATAAAATGTTAAATTTTATGTAAAATTATAATATACATATGTTCAAAATTGCATTATGATTAACTAATTCATATCATCTACATGTTCGTTAAGACAAAATGTTTAATTTAATGCAAAAATGTGTAATATACACATCTTCATGCATATTGCACATTTGAACATGTGCATATTGTTATTTTGCATGAAATGAAACATTTTATCCTAATGAATATGTAAATTATGTGAACTAGTCAATAATAATGCACATTTGAACATATGTATATTGTAGTTGTGCATTAAATTTAACATTTTACCGTAATGAACATGTGCATTTAATTTGGTTTTCCAGTTTTCCAGTCAAAGATGGTTTTCCATAGATCTTGAACCTATATATATATATATATATATATATATATATATATATATATATATATATATATATATATATATATATATATATATATATATATATATATATATATATATATATATATATATATATATATGTATTCTTTTTTTCTCTTCTCTTATTGGGCTACTTCTAACATTTTTATTTGGGCTAAAACGTAGTTTATTATAAAATGAATAAGGGTTGGGTTTCTTGTATTATTTTGGTCCAATATAATTGTTGGGCTAAACTCTTATTTGTAGGTTAAAATTTCTAAGATAAACATTGGACTAAGTATATAATTAAATTAAGTGATCCAATTATTTAAATATTTGTGGTCATTTGGTTGGATCATTATGTGCACATAAATAAATTGTTTATATTTAAAAAGGGAATTGTATTTAATGTCTCAGTTAATTAATTTAATAAATTAAGTTGGATTTAAGAATTTTTGTTTGGGTTGAACTTTTCGTTAAATTGAAAATAGAATCTAAGTAGATAAAAATAAATGTTCTATATGTAAAATAATTTAGTAGTTCAAATTAAGTTGATGAATTATCCATGCAACATCAATTAATAATTTTATAATTGTTGGTGGAATAACAAAAGTTAAACTATAACTTTAATATAATAAATAACGGACCTAGTAAATTATAAAGTTAAAGATATTGATAAATAAACAATATACTTTTATATCAGGATTCTAGTGGTTCTCCGAGACGTGTGACATTCGATAAATACTCTCAGCTGATTTTCGGTTAGTCGCTTGGCGGGTTACAGATTTCAAGCACAGTGAGTAATTGATTTAATTTCATGAATGATCATTTATGATATGTTTGTACTGGTTATCTGATTCATTTCTTTTACCATGCTTATTCATTTCACTGCCATGTTGCCTTTGATACCTGCTATTCATTTCATTACCATGAGTTGTTACATGATAACCCTTATTTCCCGGTATGCATACTGTGTATTTATGTGATGATTGCATGCCTGTGTGGCTGCATGTTATTTTTATACGCTGTAAGTCGGGAGTGCCGCAAGTTGTGTTACTGTGTATGCATTGCTGGGAAGGCCGGATGCTACACAGACAACCTATTCGTGGACGCACTGCTGGGAAGGCCGGGTGCTACACATGTTGACTTTGTGCCGATACTTGTATCATTCATGTTATTCTTGTTTATTTGCGTTATTAAATCTGTTACTCGCTAGGCGACGGCTTACCCCAGTTGTGGGGGCAATGTTTCAGGTTTAGCTGATAAGGGGAAAGCATCAGCTTCAGGGTCAAGGGTTTGAGAGTTCGTGGTATCAGATTGACTTCCGCACTTTTTGTTATTATTGCTAAAATTGTAATTGGGATGGGTAGATCCCTAGACTTTCAATTTGGTTCTAATAAGTAGATTCTTTATTTTAGCGTACTCTGAATGTTATGGTTTAGTTTATTTATGCACCGAAATTGAGGTTTGAACTTAGATAACTTTTGTTATATTGAGTTTTGAGGTTTATGTTGCAGAATTATAGTAAAAGCGTCACGTTATTAGAACGGGGCGTTTCACTCGTCCATGGAGCCAGGAAAACAACAAGAACAACGTCGAGAAGAGATCGACCTAAATCTTTCTATGGAGTCTTTTAATAATCGAGAGGAAAAAAGGCAGAAAAGACGACTAGATCAGCCGGATCTTAGAGAACTCATAATGGTACCACGACAGGAACGCACTTATGTTAGAAGTAATGATCGATTGGGGTTCTATCTGGACGATATTCATACCCATATATTATATATTGATAGATTTATACGATGACAATCTTTTCTTATAAGGACTGTAACCCATAGCTGGGGATTCGCGGTCCCTCCTCCACCAACTATGCCGCCATATCGTTATTGGATAGAAAGGAATGCAGTGTCAATGCAACCTCCTCAACCACCACAGCCTCAGGAGCCAGTGGAGTCCCAACAACCAGAAGTTAATTCTGCTCCCTCTCGAGATGTTTTTGAAAAGGGTCAATCATCTAAAACTGGCGAATAATTTTCATTTGTGAGTTTTATTGTTTTATGTGTTGTGGTTATTAATACTATGTTGTGGTTATTAGTGTTATCTTATTATTGAGTTTATATTATTATTTTACGGGGCTGAACGGGTCATCGGGGAGATCTGTAAAATTTGCTTCTTTCTCTTTCTCTTTCCCTTTAATATCTATATATATAAACCATATTTGTAGTTATGGTTAATAATTTTATTGAGAGCAAAATAACATGTAAAATCATTATATCGAGCTTTTAAATAATCTTTTGGTTATTCAATGATTACCCATATAAATTATTATTAGCATTTAACCGGGATGGTTCAACTGATCATGCTAAACTATAAAGTTATCATGGTACATAAACTTATGGTTTATGGCTACGTATAGTTTGATTTGTTGGTAAATGTTTCATAAAGTTTTCTCAAAATAATAAAATATATACATAGAAACATTTTACCTTTTGAGTAATCTTCTGGTCCTTTGATGAATGCCTTATGTGTACATTCAATATCCTTTTGCATCATTGTTGTTCCTGGATGGTCTAATCTGTTATGTCATAAACTCAATGTTCCAATATCATAATATTTCCTTTTGATTACCATGTGTGATTCAATCATATTCATATATGTATAATATAAACAGAACCAAATGTTCGTAGATTTTCAAGTACATGTTTTACATTCATGATACACATAAAATTCTTATTCTCTATTACCATAGTTTGAGTTTTATACCAATTTTGGGGCATATCGTTAAAACTCAACATATTTCTTTGCTTTATAATTTGTATGTGTAGCATCGCTATCTGGAAAACAGATTTTTTTTCATAATTTTCTTGATTCGATTCTTCGTTGAAATTTATTTTAGACTTTTCAAATAATGAGTGTATTAATAAAATAGATTTATATAATAGAGAAAAATGTATTTCTTGATTCAAATGAATGAAATGTAACAACGAAGGAAAAACATATATTTAAGATGATTAAATTTTTTTTTTAAAACATCAGGTAAAGAAATCTGAAGTAATTAGTTTAATTTATCAGAAAGATCAGTAAAGTTGACTTCCTTTATTTTTCTTTTAAAAGAATCCTGATACAGCTTAGATAAATGAGGCGATGTGTGACAAGTTCTTGGCCAATGGCCAATCATTCCATATCTAAAACAAAGATCTTCAGGATCCTGGGAAGAACTAGCTTTACCTTCGTGGCACTGGAAAATTTTACATAGCGATTAAATCTGTAGTATCATAAATTAGCTTTCTGTTAAGCAATTTTGTTTCATGTATCGATGTCCAAAAATCTATGTTTCTGGATACGATTATTTGTTTCATGAGCAATTTTCACCTTTTGTCACATGTACATGTACATGCAATAAGCTTCTTAGAGATTTTTTCCCTTTTAAATCTATATTTCTCTATGTCTTTCTTTATATCGACAATTCTTTTGTTGGTAATTCTAGCTACTTTAGTGAGTGCTCTGATGAATTTCATTTTTCTGAAATCAAGATTAAAAAAAAATCAGAGATATAAAGAAATTTTACGTAATATTAGCTTTCCAATCCCTAAAGAGGGTCTACCCAGCCATTTACGTCTAATGCAGCAAATAGTATCTTCTCAATATTTGCCATTGAGACTATCAAAAAGAATTTTTTTAAACAACATAAAATCAATACCAATTTATTTCAATAAGAACTGCAATACAATAAAATGAGAGAATAAATGAAAACATAATCAGAAAAGGATACATCTCATCCCATGGTAGTTGGAACAAACAATAGAAGAGTGCCAAAATCAATACACTGATAAAAATTAAAAACAGGCTTAGCATCTTCATCCGCCTTTAACTAAGTAAATTTTTTTAGGAAGGTAGGAGAATGTGGTTTGTGAAATAATGAGGTTTAGTATCGGATATTTATAGGAAAAATTCGACCATTAAACGGTCGAAAATATAACCGTTCAACGGTTATAAATCCGTTGTGAATTTTATAAAAATGATTTGGAGGATAATGTCTCTTTAATATAAAAATGATGATTAGAAATGTAATTTAAGAAAAATGTTATTGACATAAAGGATGTGTATAAATAAGTTTAATGACGGATTAAATATAAGATATCAATAATCATAATTGTTAGTATTCATAAATTAAATAAATGTCAGATTGTTAGATTGCGTAAATAAATGTTAGTAAACAGAAGATAAATGTTAGATTGCATAAATAAATGTTAGTTGCGGAAAGTAAATGTTAGTAACAATAAATAGATGTTAGTTAACATAAATAAGTAGGAGGCTTAGCCTTCCATAAATGTTAGTAATAAGAATAAGAATAAGAATAAATGTTAGTATATATAAATAAAAGTTTAGTAAACGTTAGTAGTCCTTGTATCCAATATGTAGTCATTTAGTTGTAAATTATGGTCTTTAACCATATATTTTGTTTTCAATTTATTTCATACCTTGAGTGAATGGTGATTCTTGATTTGGTTGAGATATTGAGCTTCTCGTGCTGATAACGTGTTATAATTTAACAGAATTCAGATATCAAGAAATCAACAACACTTGTAAATTTTGACATATATGTGTTTTTGTTAGGCACAAAAAGGCCTCAGTCAAACCTGTTCTACATCTGAGGGGGAGATTTATAATCAAACCTGTTGATGCATTTGAAGGTTGAATTTAAGGTCTGTTATATGCCTTATTGAAACCTGAAAAATGATTTGCAATATCAGTCTAAAGCTGTTCTATGTGTTGCATGTGTTGCAACTAAGACAGTTTGTCCAAGCTGCTCTGTCTGCTGAACAGGCTGGACATAAACTGTCTACGCTGCTCTACACTGGTGAGCAGCTTGGGCATTTTTCAAGTGTTCTGTTCTTTGTGAACAGAACCTGTTCTTTGTGAACAGGCTAAACACTTTATGGAATATGTTTCCAAGTCTTCATGTATTGTTTTTGACTACAAGATCAGTTTACAAAGTCGAAGACAAAGTGGAAAATAGAACTGCTCAGCCTGCCCAAGCTGTTCTGTAACATGAAGACAAAAGGGTATTTGAAAAAGGGTGACAGTCCTTTTTCTTATATCAAAATAGGCCTTTACAAGGAAGAAAGACGCAAAGTTGACATTCCTAAATTAGTTAAAGGCAATGCAACAGTAGACAAAGTAAAAAAGACAAAAGTTCTGCACATGTGAAGACAAGTCTGCTTTTCAGAAAAGTGCAGAAAAGGTTATGTTGTCTTTTCAACAAGACTTCTACTTTTCATTCCGTCCAATGAAGATGTTTCTCTTAGATCCTCTGAATGAGTATAAAAGGAAGCTTCTAAGGACAGAAAGATCTGTGAAGAAAGCTAAGTGCTGAAACCAAGAGTGAACGTGCAAGTGTGTTTTTCATGCATGCAAGTCTGATTGTGTAATACAGTTTCTTTGTGTCTAAGCTGTTCTACATAAGCTGTTCCTCTGAGTCTTGTAAACACAGTGAGTGCTTCTTAGTGAGTGTATTCATTGTATACTAGTTTGAGTTGTCTTAGACTAGTGAACATACTGTTGCATCTGTCATCTCAGCTTGAACTATTCCGCATTCAAGCTTGTTTGTAATTAACAACTTGTTGATAATACATACAAACATTGAGAAAATAGTGTGTAGTTTTTAAATGTGTATTCAACCCCCCACCACCCCCTTAAAGATAAACGCTAATGTACTTTGGGAACCTCCTCGCGGGACATACAGACTGTGATAAGATCAGTTTAGAGTGTTGTGTTCATTTAGATCTCTATTCTCTCACGTTTCCATGGAAACAGTTCGCAAATCTTCTTACTATGGACAAATGGCTCTATGGGCAAACCTCCAAAATTTAATCATCAAAACTTCTCTGGTTGGAAGTGCAGAATGATGCTCTATTTAGAGAATCTGGATGTACAACTACCAGAGATAGTGATGGAGGGTCCCTATGTGCCAACCTCTGTTACTACCATAACTCCAGCGGTTGAAGGAGCTGCTCCTGAAATCAGGACCTTTTAGAAAGCTAAAGCTCAATGGTCTGATGAAGACAAGAGACTGGTGGCTCTGGATGCAAAGGCCAGAAACAATCTGGTCATTTCTCTTCCTGATGATGTGTTCAAACAGGTTGAGAAAATGAAGACAACAAAAGAAATGTGGGATACTTTGTGTACCGTCTATGATGGACCCACAATCACACTGTACAACAGGATCAACAATCTTGTTAGACAGTATGAACTCTTCTTTGCTAAACCAAAGGAGACTCTCAATGAAACCTACACCAGGTTTACTGCTCTAGTGAATGATCTCAAGGCTGTTGGGATCACTAAGGATAGTCTTACCCTGGTGAATAAATTTCTGGACATTCTACCTGAAGAGTGGAATTACTTCTCAACAATTCTAAGGAACTCAGGTACTATCAGAAGTATGGATCTGGTTAACTTGTATGGATCCTTACTGAATGATGAACAGTCAAGGCAACAAAAGAGAATGCCTTGGAAATGTCCAAAAGAGGTGCATCCTTTGTGGCTAATGTTTGACAGCCTGTAAATCAGGTGAGTGATGTGTTCACTCAAGCTGATCAACAGGATGATGACAAGGAGGAGGTGTCAGATGAAGAAGATACTGCAGATCTTGCTGAACAAGATGATGAGCAAATGATAGCTATGCTTGTCAAAAGGTTCAACAAGAAAAGGTCTGGAAGAAACATGCTGCAAGGAAGTTCAGGTGCTGGCAAAAAGAAAGGATTTGATAAATCCAAGGCTGAGTGCTTCAAGTGTGGCAAAACTGGCCATATAGCTGCTGACTGTGTGTCAAAAGCTGTTGGTCAGTCATCCAAACCATACAAGACAAACAAAGATGATGGTTATAGGGTTAAGTACCTTATGGCCATGGCTAAGCTGAGGAAGTTGGAAAACTCAGTGGGTTCCAACCGCCAAAAGGGACTCATGGCAGAGACTTGTGATTGGGAGGAATCTGATTCATCATCTGATGAAGAAGAAAATCAATGTCTGATGGCCAACACTGATGTCCCATCAAAAAGCAGCTTCAAACAAGATATGGCTGAAGCTGAAGCCTTCAGCAGCTTAGAGAACTAGAATCCTACTATGATGTATAAGGTACAAAATTTTATGGCTTACAGTTCTGAAGAAAAAGTTAAAATGTTTGAATATATGCTTGTTGATCTAAAAGCTGCTGTTGAGAAGCATGATGCTTTACTATCTGAAATCTCTAAGCTTAAAACTGATCTTAAAACTAAATCTAGTAAACTGGACAGTTTCCATAAGTTGGAAACTGAGCTTGATGAATTAAAACACATCAACTCTATTTTACTGGAAGAAAAGAGAGAAACAGATATAAAGCATGCTAAGCTTCAAAAGATAGGTGACTCTTGGTGCCAATCTGCACAAAAAGTCAGCCATTGTATAAGTCAACAGATCCCTGCACAAATCCAAGCCTATCTTGGAGGGGATCTTGACACAGCAGCTTCCATTGTTGAGATAAATAATCTGAAAGAAGATTTATCCACTCTTGGTGAACTTCCAAACACATTCATTCAAAATATGAATGGTAAACTAATCTCAACAAATAGGTTTGTCAGGCCTCAAAACACTGACAGCTTGTGTGAATTTAGCTCAAAAGCTGATGTTGAAATTTGTTCTCCATCAAGACAGCCTGCTAAGTGCTCTGCTGGTTCACACAAGCAAAAGAAAGGAAAACATGTCCAAACTGAAGTTGTGGATACTAAACCTGTTGACAAAACAGGTTCTGAGTCCAAAACTGATGGTAAAAAGCATGTTAATCCTTTTGATGCTAAACACTTTGAAAACAAGTTTTTAAAAGGTAAGCAGCCTGTTTTCAACAAGGGTAAGTCTCATGTTGAAAACAAAACTGCTGTGATTTCAAATAAGTTTTCAAATCATAGTGGTAAACTGGTTTTAAATAAGAATAAGCTTTTCAAAACCAGACACAGTGAGTATGCTGATAGGGAGCATAAATCACAATCCAGTAAGGGCAAAGGCAAAGCCATTGCTCAAACTGAGAGAATTGGGAATAAGTTTCCCAAACCTGTGGAAGCTCAAAAGCCAATCAAGCTCCCTGTCTTTGACATCTGTCCTCCTAAAAAGAGGAAAGAAGAGACAGCCAAAGCTGTGGCTATTGAACTCTCCACCCAAGCTGTTGATTCATCAAAAAGTAATAAAATTGCTAAACCTACTGATAGAATCAACAAAAATAGCTCAGAATGTGTTTCTGAAAGATCTTCTTCCAAAAATCCTAAAAAGAGAAAATGTTACAAATGTGGAAAGAAGACACATCTGGCCAAGGATTGTCCTGAATCTGAGGACATGAGGCCTGTTGACTCTGTTGTTTCCATCACAGCTGTCACAAGCAGTGTTGGAAATGTCACAGTCACTGAAAGTGGTATTCAAGCTGATACCATTCAAATAGGGAATATTAGTGTGGATATTTCAAGTCCATCAACAAATGTTGATGAAGTAGGAGAACTCATCTGTGTGATGAGTTCCCCTAAAAATGACTAATAATTCTCTTATAACTCTGCAGGAAAAACAACCTTCCCAGGTTTGGTACTTGGACAGTGGCTGCTCAGGGCACATGACAGGTTGTAAAGAATTGCTGAGTGAACTCAGGCCTGAAAAAGGGCCAAAAGTCACCTTTGGTGACAAGTGGTACCGGGACCATTGGAGGGATCTGGAACTCTAAAGCTGGTGCTGCAGCACAGTGTTCAAAAGATAGCCTATGTGGTTGGGCTAAAACACAACCTTGTTAGCATAAGCCAACTGTGTGATGCTGGCTACAAGGTTAACTTTGATGAGCACCTGGGTTTCATATTGGATTCCCAAGGCAAAGTTGTGCTATGTGCTCAACGAAAGAAAGGTGTATATGTTGTGGATATGCATTCTGCTGACCCCACAACTGAAACCTGTTTTCTCACAAGAACAAATGCTGATCTAAACTGGTTATGGCACAGAAGACTGTCACATCTGAACTTCAAGAACATCAACAAACTCTGTAAGAAAGAGTTGGTGAAAGGTTTGCCTTCTATGACTTTTGCCAAAGATAGATTATGCACAGCTTGTGAGAAAGGCAAGCAGAGAAAAACATCTTTTAAATCCAAACACAATTTCTCTATTGATACTCCACTCTTCTTGATCCATATGGACTTGTTTGGACCTGTTAATGTCCCAAGTCTAGGAGGAAGAAGATACACTCTTGTAATGGTTGATGAGTTCTACAGGTACACATGGGTGATCTTTCTGAAGAGCAAAGGAGAGGCTGCTAGAGAGATTATTGGATTTGTCAAAAAGATGGAAATGCTGAACTCTGCCCAAGTAAAGCAGCTTAGAAGTGATCATGGTACTGAGTTCAGAAACAGTACTCTTGAAGACTTTGTGCAGAGAAAGGATCTCTCAAAACTTTTCAGCTTGTAATAACCTCCTCAACAAATATGGAGTTGTGAAAGGCGAGCAACCCGAACTCTCATTGAAGCTGCCAGAACCATGCTGTGTGCATCAGGTTTACCTTCATCATTTTGGGCTGAAGCTGTTACCACTGCCTGCTTCACCCAAAACAGATCCTTAGTGGTGAAAAGATTCAACAAGACTCCCTATGAGCTGCTCAAAGGGAGGAAGCCAAATGTCAGTTATTTCCATGTGTTTGGATGTCCCTGTTTCATTCTGAATCAAAGGGACCAGCTGTCAAAGTTTGAACCTAAAGCTGATGAAGGTGTGTTTGTTGGCTACTCTGCTATCTCCAAAGCCTACAGAGTATACAACCACTAAAAGAAAGGTGATAGATGAATCTATCAAGTTCACCTTTGAAGAGGTCCATAGAATCTATCCACCCAAAGCGTTCCGAGATTAGTTCAGGGGAGAACTTAACATTTGAATGTTTG
>JAANYP010009095.1:0-29380 GCA_020465985.1 Centrapalus pauciflorus | reverse complement strand
GTTGTGTGACGAAATGGTTGCAATCAGTCAGACACAAATAAAAATAAAGTGGCCACTGCATTGACAATAGTCACACAAAATACAAGTTTACCTCACTTAAAAGAGAATATGGTCACACTTTTTAACACCTACGGCCACATTTGGCATAATCTTATGTGACCAAAACCCACAACAACACACTCGTTGTGTGACGAAATGGTTGCAATCAGTCAGACAAAAATAAAAATAAAGTGGCCATTGCATGGACAATAGTCACAAAAAATACAAGTTTACCTCACTAAAAAGAGCATATGGTCACACTTTTTAACACCTACGGCCACATTTGGCATAGTTTTATGTGACCAAAGCCCACAACAACACACTCGTTGTGTGACCAAATGGTTGCAATCAGCCACACACAAATAAAAATAAAGTGGCCATTGCATGGACAGTAGTCACAAAAAATACAAGTTTACCTCACTTAAAAGAGCATATGATCACACTTTTTAACACCTACATTTGGCATACTCTTATGTGAGCTAAGCGCACGACAACACACTCGTTGTGTGACCATATGGTTGCAATCAGGCACACACACATATCAAAATAAAGTGGCCATTGCATGGACAACAGTCACACAAAATACAAGTTTTCCTCACTTAAAAGAGCATATGGTCACACATTTTAACACTTGAGGCCACATTTAGGATAATTTTATGTGACCAAAGCCCAAAACAACACACCCGTTATGTGACCAAATTGTTGCAATCGGCCACACACAAATAAAAATAAAGTGGCCATTGCATGGACAATAGTCACACAAAATACAAGTTTACCTCACTTAAAAGAGCACATGGTCTCACTTTTTAACACCTACGGCCACATTTGGCATAATCTTATGTGACCAAAACCCACAACAACACACTCGTTGTGTGACGCAATGGTTTCAATCAGTCGGACACAAATAAAAATAAAGTGGCCATTGCATGTACAATAGTCACAAAAAATACAAGTTTACCACACTTAAAAGATAATATGGTCACACTTTTTAACACCTACGGCCACATTTGGCATAATCTTGTTTGACCAAAACCCACAACAACACACTCGTTGTGTGACGAAATGGTTGCAATCAGCCACACACAAATAAAAATAAAGTGGCCATTGCATGGACAATAGTCACACAAAATACAAGTTTTCCTCCTTTAAAAGAGCATATGGTAACACTTTTAAACACCTACGACCACATTTGGCATAACTTTATGTGACCAAAACCCACAACAACACACTCGTTGTGTGACGAAATGGTTGCAATCAGTCAGACACAAATAAAAATAAAGTAGCCACTACATTGACAATAGTCACACAAAATACAAGTTTACCTCACTCAAAAGAGCATATGGTCACACTTTTTAACACCTACGGCCACATTTGGCATAATATTATGAGACCAAAACCCACAACAACACACTCGTTGTGTGACGAAATGGTTGCAATCAGTCAGACACAAATAAAAATAAAGTGGCCACTGCATGGACAATAGTCACACAAAATTCAAGTTTACCTCACTTAAAAGAGCATATGGTCACACTTTTTAACACCTACCGCCACATTTGGCATAGTTTTATGTGACCAAAGCCCACAACAACACACTCGTTGTGTGACCAAATGGTTGCAATCAGCCACACACAAATAAAAATAAAGTGGCCATTGCATGGACAATAGTCACAAAAAATACAAGTTTACCTCACTTAAAAGAGCATATGATCACACTTTTTAACACCTACGTTTGGCATACTCTTATGGGAGCAAAGCGCACGACAACACACTCGTTGTGTGACCAAATGGTTGCAATCAGGCAGACACACATATAAAAGTAAAGTGGCATTTGCATGGACAATAGTCACACAAAATACAAGTTTTCCTCACTTAAAAGAGCATATGCTCGCTCATTTTAACACTAGAGGCCACATTTGGGATAATTTTATGTGACCAAAGCCCAAAACAACACACTCGTTATGTGACCAAATGGTTGCAATCGGCCACACACAAATAAAAATAAAGTGGCCATTGCATGGACAATAGTCACACAAAATACAAGTTTACCTCACTTAAAAGAGCACATTGTCTCACTTTTTAACACCTACGGCCACATTTGGCATAATCTTATGTGACCAAAACCCACAACAACACACTCGTTGTGTGACGAAATGGTTGCAATCAGTCAGACACAAATAAAAATAAAGTGGCCATTGCATGGACAATAGTCACAAAAAATACAAGTTTACCTCACTTAAAAAAGCATATGGTCACACTTTTTATCACCTACGGCCACATTTGACGTAATCTTATGTGACCAAAACCCACAACAACACACTCGTTGTGTGACTAAATGGTTGCAATCAGCCACACACAAATAAAAATAAATTGGCCATTGCATGGACAATAGTCACACAAAATACAAGTTTACCTCACTTAAAAGAACATATTGTCACACATTTTAACACTTGAGGCCACATTTGGCATAATTTTATGTGACCAAAGCCCACAACAACACACTCGTTATCTGACCAAATGGTTGCAATCAGCCACACACAAATAAAAGTAAAGTGGCCATTGCATGGACAATAGTCACACAGAATACAAGTTTTCCTCACTTAAAAGAGCATATGGTCACACATTTTAACACTTGAGGCCACATTTGGCATAATTTTATGTGACCAAAGCCCACAAAAACACACTCGTTGTTTGACCAAATAGTTGCAATCAGCCACACACACATAGAAATAAAGTGGCCATTGCATAGACTATAGTCACACAAAATACAAGTTTACCTCACTTAAAAGAGCATATGGTCACACTTTTTAACACCTACGGTCACATTTGGCATAGTTTTATGTGACCAAATCCCACAACAACACGCTCGTTGTGTGACAATATGGTTGCAATCAGCCACACACAAATAAAAAATAAATTGGCCATTGCATGGACAATAGTCACACAAAATACAAGTTTTCCTCCCTTAAAAGAGCATATGGTAACACTTTTAAACACCTACGACCACATTTGGCATAACTTTATGTGACCAAAACCCACAACAACACACTCGTTGTGTGACGAAATGGTTGCAATCAGTCAGACACAAATAAAAATAAAGTGGCCACTGCATGGACAATAGTCACACAAAATACAAGTTTACCTCACATAAAAGAGCATATGGTCACACTTTTTAACACCTACGGCCACATTTGGCATAGTTTTATGTGACCAAAGCCCACAACAACACACTCGTTGTTTGACCATATGGTTGCAATCAGCCACACACAAATAATAATAAATTGGCAATTGCATGGACAATTAGTCACACAAAATACAAGTTTACCTCACTTAAAAGAGCATATGGTCACACATTTTAACACTTGAGGCCACATTTGGCATAATTTTATGTGACCAAAGCCCACAACAACACACTCGTTATGTGACCAAATGGTTGCAATCAGCCACATTCAAATAAAAATAAAGTGGTCATTGCATGGACAATAGTCACACAAAATACAAGTTTTCCTCCCTTAAAAGAGCATATGGTAACACTTTTAAACACCTACGACCACATTTGGCATAACTTTATGTGACCAAAACCCACAACAACACACTCGTTGTGTGAAGAAATGGTTGCAATCATTTAGACACAAATAAAAATAAAGTGGCCACTGCATTGACAATAGTCACACAAAATACAAGTTTACCTCACTTAAAAGAGCATATGGTCACACTTTTTAACACCTACGCCCACATTTGGCATAATCTTATGTGACCAAAACCCACAACAACACACTCGTTGTGTGACGAAATGGTTGCAATCAGTCAGACACAAATAAAAATTAAGTGGCCACTGCATGGACAATAGTCACACAAAATACAAGTTTACCTCACTTAAAAGAGCATATGGTCACACTTTTTAACACCTACGACCACATTTGGCATAGTTTTATGTGACCAAAGCCCACAACAACACACTCGTTGTGTGACCAAATGGTTGCAATCAGCCACACACAAATAAAAATAAAGTGGCCATTGCATGGACAATAGTCACAAAAAATACAAGTTTACCTCACTTTAAAGAGCATATGATCACACTTTTTAACACCTAAGTTTGGCATACTCTTATGGGAGCAAAGCGCACGACAACACACTCGTTGTGTGACCAAATGGTTACAATCAGGCACACACACATATAAAAGTAAAGTGGCATTTGCATGGACAATAGTCACACAAAATACAAGTTTTCCTCACTTAAAAGAGCATATGCTCGCTCATTTTAACACTAGAGGCCACATTTGGGATAATTTTATGTGACCAAAGCCCAAAACAACACACTCGTTATGTGACCAAATGGTTGCAATCGGCCACACACAAATAAAAATAAAGTGGCCATTGCATGGACAATATTCACACAAAATACAAGTTTACCTCACTTAAAAGAGCACATGGTCTCACTTTTTAACACCTACGGCCACATTTGGCATAATCTTATGTGACCAAAACCCACAACAACACACTCGTTGTGTGACGAAATGGTTGCAATCAGTCAGACACAAATAAAAATAAAGTGGCCATTGCATGGACAATAGTCACAAAAAATACAAGTTTACCTCACTTAAAAAAGCATATGGTCACACTTTTTATCACCTACGGCCACATTTGACATAATCTTATGTGACCAAAACCCACAACAACACACTCGTTGTGTGACTAAATGGTTGCAATCAGCCGCACACAAATAAAAATAAATTGGCCATTGCATGGACAATAGTCACACAAAATACAAGTTTACCTCACTTAAAAGAACATATTGTCACACATTTTAACACTTGAGGCCACATTTGGCATAATTTTATGTGACCAAAGCCCACAACAACACACTCGTTATCTGACCAAATGGTTGCAATCAGCCACACACAAATAAAAAATAAAGTGGCCATTGGATGGACAATAGTCACACAGAATACAAGTTTTCCTCACATAAAAGAGCATGTGGTCACACATTTTAACACTTGAGGCCACATTTGGCATAATTCTATGTGACCAAAGCCCACAAAAACACACTCGTTGTTTGACCAAATAGTTGCAATCAGCCACACACACATAGAAATAATGTGGCCATTGCATAGACTATAGTCACACAAAATACAAGTTTACCTCACTTAAAAGAGCATATGGTCACACTTTTTAACACCTACGGTCACATTTGGCATAGTTTTATGTGACCAAATCCCACAACAACACACTCGTTGTGTGACAATATGGTTGCAATCAGCCACACACAAATGAAAAATAAATTGGCCATTGCATGGACAATAGTCACACAAAATACAAGTTTACCTCACTTAAAAGAGCATATGGTAACACTTTTAAACGCCTACGACCACATTTGGCATAACTTTATGTGACCAAAACCCACAACAACACACTCGTTGTGTGACGAAATGGTTGCAATCAGTCAGACACAAATAAAAATAAAGTGGCCACTACAATTACAATAGTCACACAAAATACAAGTTTACCTCACTTAAAAGAGCATATGGTCACACTTTTTAACACCTACGGCCACATTTGGCATAATCTTATGTGACCAAAACCCACAACAACACACTCGTTGTGTGACGAAATGGTTGCAATCAGTCAGACACAAATAAAAATAAAGTGGCCACTGCATGGACAATAGTCACACAAAATTCAAGTTTACCTCACTTAAAAGAGCATATGGTCACACTTTTTAACACCTACCGCCACATTTGGCATAGTTTTGTGTTACCAAGGCCCACAACAACACACTCGTTGTGTGACCAAATGGTTCCAATCAGCCACACACAAATAAAAATAAAGTGGCCATTGCATGGACAATAGTCACAAAAAATACAAGTTTACCTCACTTAAAAGAGCATATGATCACACTTTTTAACACCTACATTTGGCATACTCTTATGTGAGCAAAGCGCACGACAACACACTCGTTGTGTGACCAAATGGTTGCAATCAGGCACACACACATATCAAAATAAAGTGGCCATTGCAAGGACAATAGTCACACAAAATACAAGTTTTCCTCACTTAAAAGAGCATATGGTCACACATATTAACACTTGAGGCCACATTTAGGATAATTTTATGTGACCAAAGCCCAAAACAACACACTCGTTATGTGACCAAATGGTTGCAATCGGCCACAGACAAATAAAAATAAAGTGGCCATTGCATGGACAATAGTCACACAAAATACAAGTTTACCTCACTTAAAAGAGCACATGTCTCACTTTTTAACACCTACGGCCACATTTGGCATAATCTTAATGTGACCAAAACCCACAACAACACACTCGTTGTGTGGACGAAGGGTGCAATCAGTCAGACACAAATAAAAATAAAGTGGCCACTGCATGACAATAGTCACACAAAATTCAAGTTTACCTCACTTAAAATAGCATATGGTCACACTTTTTAACACCTACCGCCACATTTGGCATAGTTTTATGTGACCAAAGCCCACAACAACACACTCGTTGTGTGACCAAATGGTTGCAATCAGCCACACACAAATAAAAATAAAGTGGCCATTGCATGGACAATAGTCACAAAAAATACAAGTTTACCTCACTTTAAAGAGCATATGATCACACTTTTTAACACCTAAGTTTGGCATACTCTTATGGGAGCAAAGCGCACGACAACACACTCGTTGTGTGACCAAATGGTTGCAATCAGGCACACACACATATAAAAGTAAAGTGGCATTTGCATGGACAATAGTCACACAAAATACAAGTTTTCCTCACTTAAAAGAGCATATGCTCGCTCATTTTAACACTAGAGGCCACATTTGGGATAATTTTATGTGACCAAAGCCCAAAACAACACACTCGTTATCTGACCAAATGGTTGCAATCGGCCACACACAAATAAAAATAAAGTGGCCATTGCATGGACAATATTCACACAAAATACAAGTTTACCTCACTTAAAAGAGCACATGGTCTCACTTTTTAACACCTACGGCCACATTTGGCATAATCTTATGTGACCAAAACCCACAACAACACACTCGTTGTGTGACGAAATGGTTGCAATCAGTCAGACACAAATAAAAATAAAGTGGCCATTGCATGGACAATAGTCACAAAAAATACAAGTTTACCTCACTTAAAAGAGCATATGGTCACACTTTTTAACACCTACGGTCACATTTGGCATAGTTTTATGTGACCAAATCCCACAACAACACGCTCGTTGTGTGACAATATGGTTGCAATCAGCCACACACAAATAAAAAATAAATTGGCCATTGCATGGACAATAGTCACACAAAATACAAGTTTTCCTCCTTTAAAAGAGCATATGGTAACACTTTTAAACACCTACGACCACATTTGGCATAACTTTATGTGACCAAAACCCACAACAACACACTCGTTGTGTGACGAAATGGTTGCAATCAGTCAGACACAAATAAAAATAAAGTGGCCACTACATTGACAATAGTCACACAAAATACAAGTTTACCTCACTTAAAAGAGCATATGGTCACACTTTTTAACACCTACGGCCACATTTGGCATAATCTTATGTGACCAAAACCCACAACAACACACTCGTTGTGTGACGAAATGATTGCAATCAGTCAGACACAAATAAAAATAAAGTGGCCACTGCATGGACAATAGTCACACAAAATTCAAGTTTACCTCACTTAAAAGAGCATATGGTCACACTTTTTAACACCTACCGCCACATTTGGCATAGTTTTGTGTTACCAAGGCCCACAACAACACACTCGTTGTGTGACCAAATGGTTCCAATCAGCCACACACATATAAAAATAAAGTGGCCATTGCATGGACAATAGTCACAAAAAATACAAGTTTACCTCACTTAAAAGAGCATATGATCACACTTTTTAACACCTACATTTGGCATACTCTTATGTGAGCAAAGCGCACGACAACACACTCGTTGTGTGACCAAATGGTTGCAATCAGGCACACACACATATCAAAATAAAGTGGCCATTGCAAGGACTATAGTCACACAAAATACAAGTTTTCCTCACTTAAAAGAGCATATGGTCACACATATTAACACTTGAGGCCACATTTAGGATAATTTTATGTGACCAAAGCCCAAAACAACACACTCGTTATGTGACCAAATGGTTGCAATCGGCCACAGACAAATAAAAATAAAGTGGCCATTGCATGGACAATAGTCACACAAAATACAAGTTTACCTCACTTAAAAGAGCACATGGTCTCACTTTTTAACACCTACGGCCACATTTGGCATAATCTTATGTGACAAAAACCCACAACAACACACTCGTTGTGTGACGAAATGGTTTCAATCAGTCGGACACAAATAAAAATAAAGTGGCCATTGCATGTACAATAGTCACAAAAAATACAAGTTTACCTCACTTAAAAGAGCATATGGTCACACTTTTTAACACCTACTGTCACATTTGGCATAGTTTTATGTGACCAAAGCCCACAACAACACACTCGTTGTGTGACAATATGGTTGCAATCAGCCACACACAAATAAAAATAAAGTGGCCATTGCATGGACAATAGTCACACAAAATACAAGTTTTCCTCCTTTAAAAGAGCATATGGTAACACTTTAAAACACCTACGACCACATTTGGCATAACTTTATGTGACCAAAACCCACAACAACACACTCGTTGTGTGACGAAATGGTTGCAATCAGTCAGACACAAATAAAAATAAAGTGGCCACTGCATTGACAATAGTCACACAAAATACAAGTTTACCTCACTTAAAAGAGCATATGGTCACACTTTTTAACACCTACGGCCACATTTGGCATAATCTTATGTGACAAAAACCCACAACAACACACTCGTTGTGTGACGAAATGGTTGCAATCAGTCAGACACAAATAAAAATAAAGTGGCCACTGCATGGACAATAGTCACACAAAATTCAAGTTTACCTCACTTAAAAGAGCATATGGTCACACTTTTTAACACCTACGGCCACATTTGGCATAGTTTTATGTGACCAAAGCCCACAACAACACACTCGTTGTGTGACTAAATGGTTGCAATCAGCCACACACAAATAAAAATAAAGTGGCCATTGCATGGACAATAGTTACAAAAAATACAAGTTTACCTCACTTAAAAGAGCATATGATCACACTTTTTACACTAACATTTGGCATACTCTTTAATGTGAGCAAAGCGCACGACAACACACTTCGTTGTGTGACCAAATGGTTTTTGGCAATAGGCACACCACATATCAAAATTAAAAGTGGCCATGCAAGGACAATAGTCACACAAAATACACAGTTTTCCCTCACTTAAAAAGAAGCATATGTCACACGATTTTAACACTTGAGGCACATTTAGATAATTTATGTGCCGAAAAGCCCAAACGAAACACTCGTTATGTGACCAAATGGTTGCAATCGGCCAGCAGACAAATAAAAATAAAAGTGGCCATTGCAATGGACAATAGTCCACAATACAAAATACAAGTTTACTCTCACTTAAAAGAGCACATGGACTCACCTTTTTAACACTACGGCCACATTGTGGCATAATCTTATGTTGACAAAAACCACACAACACTCTGTTTGGTGTGGACGAAATGGGTTTCAATCAGTGACACAATAAAATAAAGGGCCAATTGCATGTTAAATAGTCACAAAAACATACAAGTTTACACACATTAAAAGATCATAATGGTCACACTTTTTAACACCTACGGCCACATTTGGCTTAATCTTATTTGACCAAAACCCACAACAACACACTCGTTGTGTGACGAAATGGTTGCAATCAGCCACACACAAATAAAAATAAAGTGGCCATTGCATGGACAATAGTCACACAAAATACAAGTTTTCCTCCTTTAAAAGAGCATATGGTAACACTTTTAAACACCTACGACCACATTTGGCATAACTTTATGTGACCAAAACCCACAACAAGACACTCGTTGTGTGACGAAATGGTTGCAATCAGTCAGACACAAATAAAAATAAAGTGGCCACTACATTGACAATAGTCACACAAAATACAAGTTTACCTCACTTAAAAGAGCATATGGTCACACTTTTTAACACCTACGGCCACATTTGGCATAATCTTATGTGACCAAAACCCACAACAACACACTCGTTGTGTGACGAAATGGTTGCAATCAGTCAGACACAAATAAAAATAAAGTGGCCACTGCATGGACAATAGTCACACAAAATTCAAGTTTACCTCACTTAAAAGAGCATATGGTCACACTTTTTAACACCTACCGCCACATTTGGCATAGTTTTATGTGACCAAAGCCCACAACAACACACTCGTTATGTGACCAAATGGTTGCAATCAGCCACACACAAATAAAAATATAGTGGCCATTGCATGGACAATAGTCACAAAAAATACAAGTTTACCTCACTTAAAAGAGCATATGATCACACTTTTTAACACCTACGTTTGGCATACTCTTATGGGAGCAAAGCGCACGACAACACACTCGTTGTGTGACCAAATGGTTGCAATCAGGCACACACACATATAAAAGTAAAGTGGCCATTGCATGGACAATAGTCACACAAAATACAAGGTTTCCTCACTTAAAAGAGCATATGCTCACTCATTTTAACACTAGAGGCCACATTTGGGATAATTTTATGTGACCAAAGCCCAAAACAACACACTCGTTATGTGACCAAATGGTTGCAATCGGCCACACACAAATAAAAATAATGTGGCCATTGCATGGACAATAGTCACACAAAATACAAGTTTACCTCACTTAAAAGAGCACATGGTCTCACTTTTTAACACCTACGGCCACATTTGGCATAATCTTATGTGACCAAAACCCACAACAACACACTCGTTGTGTGACGCAATGGTTTCAATCAGTCGGACACAAATAAAAATAAAGTGGCCATTGCATGTACAATAGTCACAAAAAATACAAGTTTACCACACTTAAAAGATAATATGGTCACACTTTTTAACACCTACGGCCACATTTGGCTTAATCTTATTTGACCAAAACCCACAACAACACACTCGTTGTGTGACGAAATGGTTGCAATCAGCCACACACAAATAAAAATAAAGTGGCCATTGCATGGACAATAGTCACACAAAATACAAGTTTTCCTCCTTTAAAAGAGCATATGGTAAAACTTTTAAACACCTACGACCACATTTGGCATAACTTTATGTGACCAAAACCCACAACAAGACACTCGTTGTGTGACGAAATGGTTGCAATCAGTCAGACACAAATAAAAATAAAGTGGCCACTACATTGACAATAGTCACACAAAATACAAGTTTACCTCACTTAAAAGAGCATATGGTCACACTTTTTAACACCTACGGCCACATTTGGCATAATCTTATGTGACCAAAACCCACGACAACACACTCGTTGTGTGACGAAATGGTTGCAATCAGTCAGACACAAATAAAAATAAAGTGGCCACTGCATGGACAATAGTCACACAAAATTCAAGTTTACCTCACTTAAAAGAGCATATGGTCACACTTTTTAACACCTACCGCCACATTTGGCATAGTTTTATGTGACCAAAGCCCACAACAACACACTCGTTGTGTGACCAAATGGTTGCAATCAGCCACACACAAATAAAAATATAGTGGCCATTGCATGGACAATAGTCACAAAAAATACAAGTTTACCTCACTTAAAAGAGCATATGATCACACTTTTTAACACCTACATTTGGCATACTCTTATGTGAGCAAAGCGCACGACAACACACTCGTTGTGTGACCAAATGGTTGCAATCAGGCACACACACATATCAAAATAAAGTGGCCATTGCAAGGACAATAGTCACACAGAAATACAACGTTTTCCTCATTAAAGGAAGCATCATTGTTCACACATATTAAAACACTTGAGGCCACAATTTAGGATATTTTATGTGACAAAGCCCAAACAACACACTCGTTATGTGACCAAAGTTGCAATCGGCCACATTACAAAAAAAATAAAAGTGGCCATTGCATGGACAATAGTCACACAATAATATCAAGTTGTACCTCACTTAAAAAGCACCATGTCTCACTTTTTTTACACCTCACGCCACATTTGGCATAAATCTATAATGTGACAAAAAACCACAACAAACTACACTCGTTGTGTGACGAAATGGTTGCAATCAGTCGGACACAAATAAAAATAAAGTGGCCATTGCATGTACAGTAGTCACAAAAAATACAAGTTTACCACACTTAAAAGATCATATGGTCACACTTTTTAACACCTACGGCCACATTTGGCTTAATCTTATTTGACCAAAACCCACAACAACACACTCGTTGTGTGACGAAATGGTTGCAATCAGCCACACACAAATAAAAATAAAGTGGCCATTGCATGGACAATAGTCACACAAAATACAAGTTTTCCTCCTTTAAAAGAGCATATGGTAACACTTTAAAACACCTACGACCACATTTGGCATAACTTTATGTGACCAAAATCCACAACAACACACTCGTTGTGTGACGAAATGGTTGCAATCAGTCAGACACAAATAAAAAAAAGTGGCCACGTACATTGACAATGTCACACAAAATACAAGTTTACACCTCCTTAAAAAGGCATATGGTCACACTTTTTAACAACTACGGCCACTTCTTGGCTAAATCTTATGTGACCATAAACCCACAACAACACACTGCGTTGGGTGCTGGACGAAAATGGTTTCAATCAGTCAGACAACAAATAAAAATAAAGCTGGCCACTGCAATAATGGACACATACGGTCACACCAAAATTCAAGGTTTTACCTCACTTAAAAGAGCATATGGTCACACTTTTCTTAACACCTTACCGCCCACATTTGGCATTATTTATGTGACCAAAACCCACAAACACACATCTCGTTGTGTGACCAAATGGTTGCAATCAGCCAACCACAAATAAAAAATATAGTGGCCATTGCCAATGGACAATCAGGTCACAAAAAATACAAGTTTACCTCACTTAAAAGGAGCATATGATCACACTTTTTAACACCTACATTTGGCATACTCTTATGTGAGCAAAGCGCACGACAACACACTCGTTGTGTGACCAAATGGTTGCAATCAGGCACACACACATATCAAAATAAAGTGGCCATTGCAAGGACTATAGTCACACAAAATACAAGTTTTCCTCACTTAAAAGAGCATATGGTCACACATATTAACACTTGAGGCCACATTTAGGATAATTTTATGTGACCAAAGCCCAAAACAACACACTCGTTGTTTGACCAAATGGTTGCAATCAGCCACATTCAAATAAAAATAAAGTGGCCATTGCATGAACAATAGTCACACAAAATACAAGTTTTCCTCCCTTAAAAGAGCATATGGTCACACTTTTTAACACCTACGGCCACATTTGGCATAATCTTATGTGACAAAAACCCACAACAACACACTCGTTGTGTGACGAAATGGTTTCAATCAGTCGGACACAAATAAAAATAAAGTGGCCATTGCATGTACAGTAGTCACAAAAAATACAAGTTTACCACACTTAAAAGATCATATGGTCACACTTTTTAACACCTACGGCCACATTTGGCTTAATCTTATTTGACCAAAACCCACAACAACACACTCGTTGTGTGACGAAATGGTTGCAATCAGCCACACACAAATAAAAATAAAGTGGCCATTGCATGGACAATAGTCACACAAAATACAAGTTTTCCTCCTTTAAAAGAGCATATGGTAACACTTTTAAACACCTACGACCACATTTGGCATAACTTTATGTGACCAAAACCCACAACAAGACACTCGTTGTGTGACGAAATGGTTGCAATCAGTCAGACACAAATAAAAATAAAGTGGCCACTACATTGACAATAGTCACACAAAATACAAGTTTATCTCACTTAAAAGAGCATATGGTCACACTTTTTAACACCTACGGCCACATTTGGCATAATCTTATGTGACCAAAACCCACGACAACACACTCGTTGTGTGACGAAATGGTTGCAATCAGTCAGACACAAATAAAAATAAAGTGGCCACTGCATGGACAATAGTCACACAAAATTCAAGTTTACCTCACTTAAAATAGCATATGGTCACACTTTTTAACACCTACCGCCACATTTGGCATAGTTTTCTGTTACCAAGGCCCACAACAACACACTCGTTGTGTCACCAAATGGTTGCAATCAGCCACACACAAATAATAATAAAGTGGCCATTGCATGGACAATAGTCACAAAAAATACAAGTTTACCTCACTTAAAAGAGCATATGATCACACTTTTTAACACCTACATTTGGCATACTCTTATGTGAGCTAAGCGCACGACAACACACTCGTTGTGTGACCAAATGGTTGCAATCAGGCACACACACATATCAAAATAAAGTGGCCATTGCATGGACAATAGTCACACAAAATACAAGTTTTCCTCACTTAAAAGAGCATATGGTCACACATTTTAACACTTGAGGCCACATTTAGGATAATTTTATGTGACCAAAGCCCAAAACAACACACTCGTTATGTGACCAAATGGTTGCAATCGGCCACAGACAAATAAAAATAAAGTGGCCATTGCATGGACAATAGTCACACAAAATACAAGTTTACCTCACTTAAAAGAGCACATGGTCTCACTTTTTAACACCTACGGCCACATTTGGCATAATCTTATGTGACCAAAACCCACAACAACACACTCGTTGTGTGACAAAATGGTTTCAATCAGTCGGACACAAATAAAAATAAAGTGGCCATTGCATGTACAATAGTCACAAAAAATACAAGTTTACCACACTTAAAAGATCATATGGTCACACTTTTTAACACCTACGGCCACATTTGGCATAATCTTATTTGACCAAAACCCACAACAACACACTCGTTGTGTGACGAAATGGTTGCAATCAGCCACACACAAATAAAAATAAAGTGGGCATTGCATGGACAATAGTCACACAAAATACAAGTTTTCCTCCTTTAAAAGAGCATATGGTAACACTTTTAAACACCTACGACCACATTTGGCATAACTTTATGTGACCAAAACCCACAACAACACACTCGTTGTGTGACGAAATGGTTGCAATCAGTCAGACACAAATAAAAATAAAGTGGCCACTACATTGACAATAGTCACACAAAATACAAGTTTACCTCACTTAAAAGAGCATATGGTCACACTTTTTAAGACCTACGACCACATTTGGCATAATCTTATGTGACCAAAACCCACAACAACACACTCGTTGTGTGACGAAATGGTTGCAATCAGTCAGACACAAATAAAAATAAAGTGGCCACTGCATGGACAATAGTCACACAAAATTCAAGTTTACCTCACTTAAAATAGCATATGGTCACACTTTTTAACACCTACCGCCACATTTGGCATAGTTTTATGTGACCAAAGCCCACAACAACACACTCGTTGTGTGACCAAATGGTTGCAATCAGCCACACACAAATAAAAATATAGTGGCCATTGCATGGACAATAGTCACAAAAAATACAAGTTTACCTCACTTAAAAGAGCATATGATCACACTTTTTAACACCTACATTTGGCATACTCTTATGTGAGCAAAGCGCACGACAACACACTCGTTGTGTGACCAAATGGTTGCAATCAGGCACACACACATATCAAAATAAAGTGGCCATTGCATGGACAATAGTCACACAAAATACAAGTTTTCATCACTTAAAAGAGCATATGGTCACACATTTTAACACTTGAGGCCACATTTAGGATAATTTTATGTGACCAAAGCCCAAAACAACACACTCGTTATGTGACCAAATGGTTGCAATCGGCCACAGACAAATAAAAATAAAGTGGCCATTGCATGGACAATAGTCACACAAAATACAAGTTTACCTCACTTAAAAGAGCACATGGTCTCACTTTTTAACACCTACGGCCACATTTGGCATAATCTTATGTGACAAAAACCCACAACAACACACTCGTTGTGTGACGAAATGGTTTCAATCAGTCGGACACAAATAAAAATAAAGTGGCCATTGCATGTACAATAGTCACAAAAAATACAAGTTTACCACACTTAAAAGATCATATGGTCACACTTTTTAACACCTACGGCCACATTTGGCATAATCTTATTTGACCAAAACCCACAACAACACACTCGTTGTGTGACGAAATGGTTGCAATCAGCCAGACACAAATAAAAATAAAGTGGCCACTGCATGGACAAATAGTCACACAAAATAACAAGTTTTTCCTCCTTTAAAAGAGCATATGTAACACTTTTAAACACCTACGACCACAATTTGGGCATAACTTTCTGGTGACCAAAAACCCCCAACAAGACACTTCGTTGTGTGACGAAATGGTTGCACATCAGTCAGACAATAAAAATAAGGGCCACTATCATTGACAATAGTCACACAAATACAAGTTTACCTCACTTAAAAAGAGCATATGGTCAACTTTTTAACACCTAACGGCACATTTTGGCAAATATCTATGTGACCAAAACCCACAACAACACCACTCGTTGTGTGACGAAATGGTTGCAATCAGTCAGACACAAATAAAAATAAAGTGGCCACTGCATGGACAATAGTCACACAAAATTCAAGTTTACCTCACTTAAAAGAGCATATGGTCACACTTTTTAACACCTACCGCCACATTTGGCATAGTTTTATGTTACCAAGGCCCACAACAACACACTCGTTGTGTGACCAAACGGTTGCAATCAGCCACACACAAAATTGCATGGACAATAGTCACAAAAAATACAAGTTTACCTCACTTAAAAGAGCATATGATCACACTTTTTAACACCTACATTTGGCATACTCTTATGTGAGCTAAGCGCACGACAACACACTCGTTCTGTGACCAAATGGTTGCAATCAGGCACACACACATATCAAAATAAAGTGGCCATTGCATGGACAATAGTCACACAAAATACAAGTTTTCCTCACTTAAAAGAGCATATGGTCACACATTTTAACACTTGAGGCCACATTTAGGATAATTTTATGTGACCAAAGCCCAAAACAACACACTCGTTATGTGACCAAATGGTTGCAATCGGCCACAGACAAATAAAAATAAAGTGGCCATTGCATGGACAATAGTCACAAAAAATACAAGTTTACCTCACTTAAAAGAGCACATGGTCTCACTTTTTAACACCTACGGCCACATTTGGCATAATCTTATGTGACAAAAACCCACAACAACACACTCGTTGTGTGACGAAATGGTTTCAATCAGTCGGACACAAATAAAAATAAAGTGGCCATTGCATGTACAATAGTCACAAAAAATACAAGTTTACCACACTTAAAAGATCATATGGTCACACTTTTTAACACCTACGGCCACATTTGGCTTAATCTTATTTGACCAAAACCCACAACAACACACTCGTTGTGTGACGAAATGGTTGCAATCAGCCACACACAAATAAAAATAAAGTGGCCATTGCATGGACAATAGTCACACAAAATACAAGTTTTCCTCCTTTAAAAGAGCATATGGTAACACTTTAAAACACCTACGACCACATTTGGCATAACTTTATGTGACCAAAACCCACAACAACACACTCGTTGTGTGACGAAATGGTTGCAATCAGTCAGACACAAATAAAAATTAAGTGGCCACTGCATTGACAATAGTCACACAAAATACAAGTTTACCTCACTTAAAAGAGCATATGGTCACACTTTTTAACACCTACGGCCACATTTGGCATAATCTTATGTGACCAAAACCCACAACAACACACTCGTTGTGCGATGAAATGGTTGCAATCAGTCAGACACAAATAAAAATAAAGTGGCCACTGCATGGACAATAGTCACACAAAATTCAAGTTTACCTCACTTAAAAGAGCATATGGTCACACTTTTTAACACCTACCGCCACATTTGGCATAGTTTTATGTGACCAAAGCCCACAACAACACACTCGTTGTGTGGCCAAATGGTTGCAATCAGCCACACACAAATAAAAATATAGTGGCCATTGCATGGACAATAGTCACAAAAAATACAAGTTTACCTCACTTAAAAGAGCATATGATCACACTTTTTAACACCTACGTTTGGCATACTCTTATGGGAGCAAAGCGCACGACAACACACTCGTTGTGTGACCAAATGGTTGCAATCAGGCACACACACATATAAAAGTAAAGTGGCCATTGCATGGACAATAGTCACACAAAATACAAGGTTTCCTCACTTAAAAGAGCATATGCTCACTCATTTTAACACTAGAGGCCACATTTGGGATAATTTTATGTGACCAAAGCCCAAAACAACACACTCGTTATGTGACCAAATGGTTGCAATCGGCCACACACAAATAAAAATAAAGTGGCCATTGCATGGACAATAGTCACACAAACTACAAGTTTACCTCACTTAAAAGAGCACATGGTCTCACTTTTTAACACCTACGGCCACATTTGGCATAATCTTATGTGACCAAAACCCACAACAACACACTCGTTGTGTGACGCAATGGTTTCAATCAGTCGGACACAAATAAAAATAAAGTGGCCATTGCATGTACAATAGTCACAAAAAATACAAGTTTACCACACTTAAAAGATAATATGGTCACACTTTTTAACACCTACGGCCACATTTGGCATAATCTTATTTGACCAAAACCCACAACAACACACTCGTTGTGTGACGAAATGGTTGCAATCAGCCACACACAAATAAAAATAAAGTGGCCATTGCATGGACAATAGTCACACAAAATACAAGTTTTCCTCCTTTAAAAGAGCATATGGTAACACTTTTAAACACCTACGACCACATTTGGCATAACTTTATGTGACCAAAACCCACAACAACACACTCGTTGTGTGACGAAATGGTTGCAATCAGTCAGACACAAATAAAAATAAAGTAGCCACTACATTGACAATAGTCACACAAAATACAAGTTTACCTCACTTAAAAGAGCATATGGTCACACTTTTTAACACCTACGGCCACATTTGGCATAATATTATGAGACCAAAACCCACAACAACACACTCGTTGTGTGACGAAATGGTTGCCATCAGTCAGACACAAATAAAAATAAAGTGGCCACTGCATGTACAATAGTCACACAAAATTCAAGTTTACCTCACTTAAAAGAGCATATGGTCACACTTTTTAACACCTACCGCCACATTTGGCATAGTTTTATGTGACCAAAGCCTACAACAACACACTCGTTGTGTGGCCAAATGGTTGCAATCAGCCACACACAAATAAAAATATAGTGGCCATTGCATGGACAATAGTCACAAAAAATACAAGTTTACCTCACTTAAAAGAGCATATGATCACACTTTTTAACACCTACGTTTGGCATACTCTTATGGGAGCAAAGCGCACGACAACACACTCGTTGTGTGACCAAATGGTTGCAATCAGGCACACACACATATAAAAGTAAAGTGGCCATTGCATGGACAATAGTCACACAAAATACAAGTTTTCCTCACTTAAAAGAGCATATGCTCACTCATTTTAACACTAGAGGCCACATTTGGGATAATTTTATGTGACCAAAGCCCAAAACAACACACTCGTTATGTGACCAAATGGTTGCAATCGGTGACACACAAATAAAAATAAAGTGGCCATTGCATGGACAATAGTCACACAAAATACAAGTTTACCTCACTTAAAAGAGCACATGGTCTCACTTTTTAACACCTACGGCCACATTTGGCATAATCTTATGTGACCAAAACCCACAACAACACACTCGTTGTGTGACGAAATTGTTGCAATCAGTCAGACACAAATAAAAATAAAGTGGCCATTGCATGGACAATAGTCACAAAAAATACAAGTTTACATCACTTAAAAGAGCATATGGTCGCACTTTTTATCACCTACGGCCACATTTGGCATAATCTTATGTGACCAAAACCCACAACAACACACTCGTTGTGTGACGAAATGGTTGCAAGCAGCCACACACAAATAAAAATAAATTGGCCATTGCATGGACAATAGTCACACAAAATACAAGTTTACCTCACTTAAAAGAAAATATGGTCACACATTTTAACACTTGAGGCCACATTTGGCATAATTTTATGTGACCAAAGCCCACAACAACAGACTCGTTATCTGACCAAATGGTTGCAATCAGCCACACACAAATAAAAATAAAGTGGCCATTGCATGGACAATAGTCACACAGAATACAAGTTTTCCTCACTTAAAAGAGCACATGGTCTCACTTTTTAACACCTACGGCCACATTTGGCATAATCTTATGTGACCAAAACCCACAACAACACACTCGTTGTGTGACGAAATGGTTGCAATCAGTCAGACACAAATAAAAATAAAGTGGCCATTGCATGGACAATAGTCACAAAAAATACAAGTTTACCTCACTTAAAAAAGCATATGGTCACACTTTTTATCACCTACGGCCACATTTGGCATAATCTTATGTGACCAAAACCCACAACAACACACTCGTTGTGTGACTAAATGGTTGCAATCAGCCACACACAAATAAAAATAAATTGGCCATTGCATGGACAATAGTCACACAAAATACAAGTTTACCTCACTTAAAAGAACATATTGTCACACATTTTAACACTTGAGGCCACATTTGGCATAATTTTATGTGACCAAAGCCCACAACAACACACTCGTTATCTGACCAAATGGTTGCAATCAGCCACACACAAATAAAAGTAAAGTGGCCATTGCATGGACAATAGTCACACAGAATACAAGTTTTCCTCACTTAAAAGAGCATATGGTCACACATTTTAACACTTGAGGCCACATTTGGCATAATTTTATGTGACCAAAGCCCACAAAAACACACTCGTTGTTTGACCGAATAGTTGCAATCAGCCACACATACATAGAAATAAAGTGGCCATTGCATAGACTATAGTCACACAAAATACAAGTTTACCTCACTTAAAAGAGCATATGGTCACACTTTTTAACACCTACGGTCACATTTGGCATAGTTTTATGTGACCAAATCCCACAACAACACACTCGTTGTGTGACAATATGGTTGCAATCAGCCACACACAAATGAAAAATAAATTGGCCATTGCATGGACAATAGTCACACAAAATACAAGTTTACCTCACTTTAAAGAGCATATGGTAACACTTTTAAACGCCTACGACCACATTTGGCATAACTTTATGTGACCAAAACCCACAACAACACACTCGTTGTGTGACGAAATGGTTGCAATCAGTCAGACACAAATAAAAATAAAGTGGCCATTGCATGGACAATAGTCACAAAAAATACAAGTTTACATCACTTAAAAGAGCATATGGTCGCACTTTTTATCACCTACGGCCACATTTGGCATAATCTTATGTGACCAAAACCCACAACAACACACTCGTTGTGTGACGAAATGGTTGCAAGCAGCCACACACAAATAAAAATAAATTGGCCATTGCATGGACAATAGTCACACAAAATACAAGTTTACCTCACTTAAAAGAAAATATGGTCACACATTTTAACACTTGAGGCCACATTTGGCATAATTTTATGTGACCAAAGCCCACAACAACAGACTCGTTATCTGACCAAATGGTTGCAATCAGCCACACACAAATAAAAATAAAGTGGCCATTGCATGGACAATAGTCACACAGAATACAAGTTTTCCTCACTTAAAAGAGCACATGGTCTCACTTTTTAACACCTACGGCCACATTTGGCATAATCTTATGTGACCAAAACCCACAACAACACACTCGTTGTGTGACGAAATGGTTGCAATCAGTCAGACACAAATAAAAATAAAGTGGCCATTGCATGGACAATAGTCACAAAAAATACAAGTTTACCTCACTTAAAAAAGCATATGGTCACACTTTTTATCACCTACGGCCACATTTGACGTAATCTTATGTGACCAAAACCCACAACAACACACTCGTTGTGTGACTAAATGGTTGCAATCAGCCACACACAAATAAAAATAAATTGGCCATTGCATGGACAATAGTCACACAAAATACAAGTTTACCTCACTTAAAAGAACATATTGTCACACATTTTAACACTTGAGGCCACATTTGGCATAATTTTATGTGACCAAAGCCCACAACAACACACTCGTTATCTGACCAAATGGTTGCAATCAGCCACACACAAATAAAAATAAAGTGGCCATTGCATGGACAATAGTCACACAGAATACAAGTTTTCCTCACTTAAAAGAGCATATGGTCACACATTTTAACACTTGAGGCCACATTTGGCATAATTTTATGTGACCAAAGCCCACAAAAACACACTCGTTGTTTGACCAAATAGTTGCAATCAGCCACACATACATAGAAATAAAGTGGCCATTGCATAGACTATAGTCACACAAAATACAAGTTTACCTCACTTAAAAGAGCATATGGTCACACTTTTTAACACCTACGGTCACATTTGGCATAGTTTTATGTGACCAAATCCCACAACAACACACTCGTTGTGTGACAATATGGTTGCAATCAGCCACACACAAATGAAAAATAAATTGGCCATTGCATGGACAATAGTCACACAAAATACAAGTTTACCTCACTTTAAAGAGCATATGGTAACACTTTTAAACGCCTACGACCACATTTGGCATAACTTTATGTGACCAAAACCCACAACAACACACTCGTTGTGTGACGAAATGGTTGCAATCAGTCAGACACAAATAAAAATAAAGTGGCCACTACAATTACAATAGTCACACAAAATACAAGTTTACCTCACTTAAAAGAGCATATGGTCACACTTTTTAACACCTACGGCCACATTTGGCATAATCTTATGTGACCAAAACCCACAACAACACACTCGTTGTGTGACGAAATGGTTGCAATCAGTCAGACACAAATAAAAATAAAGTGGCCACTGCATGGACAATAGTCACACAAAATTCAAGTTTACCTCACTTAAAAGAGCATATGGTCACACTTTTTAACACCTACCGCCACATTTGGCATAGTTTTATGTTACCAAGGCCCACAACAACACACTCGTTGTGTGACCAAACGGTTGCAATCAGCCACACACAAAATTGCATGGACAATAGTCACAAAAAATACAAGTTTACCTCACTTAAAAGAGCATATGATCACACTTTTTAACACCTACATTTGGCATACTCTTATGTGAGCTAAGCGCACGACAACACACTCGTTCTGTGACCAAATGGTTGCAATCAGGCACACACACATATCAAAATAAAGTGGCCATTGCATGGACAATAGTCACACAAAATACAAGTTTTCCTCACTTAAAAGAGCATATGGTCACACATTTTAACACTTGAGGCCACATTTAGGATAATTTTATGTGACCAAAGCCCAAAACAACACACTCGTTATGTGACCAAATGGTTGCAATCGGCCACACACAAATAAAAATAAAGTGGCCATTGCATGGACAATAGTCACACAAAATACAAGTTTACCTCACTTGAAAGAGCACATGGTCTCACCTTTTAACACCTACGACCACATTTGGCATAATCTTATGTGACCAAAACCCACAACAACACACTCGTTGTGTGACGAAATGGTTTCAATCAGTCGGACACAAATAAAAATAAAGTGGCCATTGCATGTACAATAGTCACAAAAAATACAAGTTTACCACACTTAAAAGATCATATGGTCACACTTTTTAACACCTACGGCCACATTTGGCATAATCTTATTTGACCAAAACCCACAACAACACACTCGTTGTGTGACGAAATGGTTGCAATCAGCCACACACAAATAAAAATAAAGTGGCCATTGCATGGACAATAGTCACACAAAATACAAGTTTTCCTCCTTTAAAAGAGCATATGGTAACACTTTTAAACACCTACGACCACATTTGGCATAACTTTATGTGACCAAAACCCACAACAACACACTCGTTGTGTGACGAAATGGTTGCAATCAGTCAGACACAAATAAAAATAAAGTGGCCACTACATTGACAATAGTCACACAAAATACAAGTTTACCTCACTTAAAAGAGCATATGGTCACACTTTTTAACACCTACGACCACATTTGGCATAATCTTATGTGACCAAAACCCACAACAACACACTCGTTGTGTGACGAAATGGTTGCAATCAGTCAGACACAAATAAAAATAAAGTGGCCACTGCATGGACAATAGTCACACAAAATTCAAGTTTACCTCACTTAAAATAGCATATGGTCACACTTTTTAACACCTACCGCCACATTTGGCATAGTTTTATGTGACCAAAGCCCACAACAACACACTCGTTGTGTGACCAAATGGTTGCACTCAGCCACACACAAATAAAAATAAAGTGGCCATTGCATGGACAATAGTCACAAAAAATACAAGTTTACCTCACTTAAAAGAGCATATGATCACACTTTTTAACACCTAAGTTTGGCATACTCTTATGGGAGCAAAGCGCACGACAACACACTCGTTGTGTGACCAAATGGTTGCAATCAGGCACACACACATATAAAAGTAAAGTGACATTTGCATGGACAATAGTCACACAAAATACAAGTTTTCCTCACTTAAAAGAGCATATGCTCGCTCATTTTAACACTAGAGGCCACATTTGGGATAATTTTATGTGACCAAAGCCCAAAACAACACACTCGTTATGTGACCAAATGGTTGCAATCGGCCACACACAAATAAAAATAAAGTGGCCATTGCATGGACAATATTCACACAAAATACAAGTTTACCTCACTTAAAAGAGCACATGGTCTCACTTTTTAACACCTACGGCCACATTTGGCATAATCTTATGTGACCAAAACCCACAACAACACACTCGTTGTGTGACGAAATGGTTGCAATCAGTCAGACACAAATAAAAATAAAGTGGCCATTGCATGGACAATAGTCACAAAAAATACAAGTTTACCTCACTTAAAAAAGCATATGGTCACACTTTTTATCACCTACGGCCACATTTGGCATAATCTTATGTGACCAAAACCCACAACAACACACTCGTTGTGTGACTAAATGGTTGCAATCAGCCACACACAAATAAAAATAAATTGGCCATTGCATGGACAATAGTCACACAAAATACAAGTTTACCTCACTTAAAAGAACATATTGTCACACATTTTAACACTTGAGGCCACATTTGGCATAATTTTATGTGACCAAAGCCCACAACAACACACTCGTTATCTGACCAAATGGTTGCAATCAGCCACACACAAATAAAAATAAAGTGGCCATTGGATGGACAATAGTCACACAGAATACAAGTTTTCCTCACTTAAAAGAGCATGTGGTCACACATTTTAACACTTGAGGCCACATTTGGCATAATTTTATGTGACCAAAGCCCACAAAAACACACTCGTTGTTTGACCAAATAGTTGCAATCAGCCACACACACATAGAAATAATGTGGCCATTGCATAGACTATAGTCACACAAAATACAAGTTTACCTCACTTAAAAGAGCATATGGTCACACTTTTTAACACCTACGGTCACATTTGGCATAGTTTTATGTGACCAAATCCCACAACAACACGCTCGTTGTGTGACAATATGGTTGCAATCAGCCACACACAAATAAAAAATAAATTGGCCATTGCATGGACAATAGTCACACAAAATACAAGTTTTCCTCCTTTAAAAGAGCATATGGTAACACTTTTAAACACCTACGACCACATTTGGCATAACTTTATGTGACCAAAACCCACAACAACACACTCGTTGTGTGACGAAATGGTTGCAATCAGTCAGACACAAATAAAAATAAAGTGGCCACTACATTGACAATAGTCACACAAAATACAAGTTTACCTCACTTAAAAGAGAATATGGTCACACTTTTTAACACCTACGGCCACATTTGGCATAATCTTATGTGACCAAAACCCACAACAACACACTCGTTGTGTGACGAAATGGTTGCAATCAGTCAGACACAAATAAAAATAAAGTGGCCACTGCATGGACAATAGTCACACAAAATTCAAGTTTACCTCACTTAAAATAGCATATGGTCACACTTTTTAACACCTACCGCCACATTTGGCATAGTTTTCTGTTACCAAGGCCCACACAACACACTCGTTGTGTGACCAAATGGTTGCAATCAGCCACACACAAATAAAAATAAAGTGGCCATTGCATGGACAATAGTCACAAAAAATACAAGTTTACCTCACTTAAAAGAGCATATGATCACACTTTTTAACACCTACATTTGACATACTCTTATGTGAGCAAAGCGCACGACAACACACTCGTTGTGTGACCAAATGGTTGCAATCAGACACACACACATATAAAAATAAGGTGGCCATTGCATGGACAATAGTCACACAAAATACAAGGTTTCCTCACTTAAAAGAGCATATGGTCACACATTTTAACACTTGAGGCCACATTTAGCATAATTTTATGTGACCAAAGCCCAAAACAACACACTCGTTATGTGACCAAATGGTTGCAATCGGCCACACACAAATAAAAATAAAGTGGCCATTGCATGGACAATAGTCACACAAAATACAAGTTTACCTCACTTGAAAGAGCACATGGTCTCACCTTTTAACACCTACGACCACATTTGGCATAATCTTATGTGACCAAAACCCACAACAACACACTCGTTGTGTGACGAAATGGTTTCAATCAGTCGGACACAAATAAAAATAAAGTGGCCATTGCATGTACAATAGTCACAAAAAAATACAAGTTTACCACACTTAAAAGATCATATGGTCACACTTTTTAACACCTACGGCCACATTTGGCATAATCTTATTTGACCAAAACCCACAACAACACACTCGTTGTGTGACGAAATGGTTGCAATCAGCCACACACAAATAAAAATAAAGTGGCCATTGCATGGACAATAGTCACACAAAATACAAGTTTTCCTCCTTTAAAAGAGCATATGGTAACACTTTTAAACACCTACGACCACATTTGGCATAACTTTATGTGACCAAAACCCACAACAACACACTCGTTGTGTGACGAAATGGTTGCAATCAGTCAGACACAAATAAAAAGAAAGTGGCCACTACATTGACAATAGTCACACAAAATACAAGTTTACCTCACATAAAAGAGCATATGGTCACACTTTTTAACACCTACGACCACATTTGGCATAATCTTATGTGACCAAAACCCACAACAACACACTCGTTGTGTGACGAAATGGTTGCAATCAGTCAGACACAAATAAAAATAAAGTGGCCACTGCATGGACAATAGTCACACAAAATTCAAGTTTACCTCACTTAAAAGAGCATATGGTCACACTTTTTAACACCTACCGCCACCTTTGGCATAGTTTTATGTGACCAAAGCCCACAACAACACACTCGTTGTGTGACCAAATGGTTGCAATCAGCCACACACAAATAAAAATATAGTGGCCATTGCATGGACAATAGTCACAAAAAATACAAGTTTACCTCACTTAAAAGAGCATATGATCACACTTTTTAACACCTACATTTGGCATACTCTTATGTGAGCAAAGCGCACGACAACACACTCGTTGTGTGACCAAATGGTTGCAATCAGGCACACACACATATCAAAATAAAGTGGCCATTGCAAGGACAATAGTCACACAAAATACAAGTTTTCCTCACTTAAAAGAGCATATGGTCACACATATTAACACTTGAGGCCACATTTAGGATAATTTTATGTGACCAAAGCCCAAAACAACACACTCGTTATGTGACCAAATGGTTGCAATCGGCCACAGACAAATAAAAATAAAGTGGCCATTGCATGGACAATAGTCACACAAAATACAAGTTTACCACACTTAAAAGATCATATGGTCACACTTTTTAACACCTACGGTCACATTTGGCATAGTTTTATGTGACCAAATCCCACAACAACACACTCGTTGTGTGACAATATGGTTGCAATCAGCCACACACAAATGAAAAATAAATTGGCCATTGCATGGACAATAGTCACACAAAATACAAGTTTACCTCACTTAAAAGAGCATATGGTAACACTTTTAAACGCCTACGACCACATTTGGCATAACTTTATGTGACCAAAACCCACAACAACACACTCGTTGTGTGACGAAATGGTTGCAATCAGTCAGACACAAATAAAAATAAAGTGGCCACTACAATTACAATAGTCACACAAAATACAAGTTTACCTCACTTAAAAGAGCATATGGTCACACTTTTTAACACCTACGGCCACATTTGGCATAATCTTATGTGACCAAAACCCACAACAACACACTCGTTGTGTGACGAAATGGTTGCAATCAGTCAGACACAAATAAAAATAAAGTGGCCACTGCATGGACAATAGTCACACAAAATTCAAGTTTACCTCACTTAAAAGAGCATATGGTCACACTTTTTAACACCTACGGCCACATTTGGCATAATCTTATGTGACCAAAACCCACAACAACACACTCGTTGTGTGACGAAATGGTTGCAATCAGTCAGACACAAATAAAAATAAAGTGGCCACTGCATGGACAATAGTCACACAAAATTCAAGTTTACCTCACTTAAAATAGCATATGGTCACACTTTTTAACACCTACCGCCACATTTGGCATAGTTTTCTGTTACCAAGGCCCACAACAACACACTCGTTGTGTCACCAAATGGTTGCAATCAGCCACACACAAATAATAATAAAGTGGCCATTGCATGGACAATAGTCACAAAAAATACAAGTTTACCTCTCTTAAAAGAGCATATGATCACACTTTTTAACACCTACATTTGGCATACTCTTATGTGAGCTAAGCGCACGACAACACACTCGTTGTGTGACCATATGGTTGCAATCAGGCACACACACATATCAAAATAAAGTGGCCATTGCATGGACAACAGTCACACAAAATACAAGTTTTCCTCACTTAAAAGAGCATATGGTCACACATTTTAACACTTGAGGCCACATTTAGGATAATTTTATGTGACCAAAGCCCAAAACAACACACCCGTTATGTGACCAAATTGTTGCAATCGGCCACACACAAATAAAAATAAAGTGGCCATTGCATGGACAATAGTCACACAAAATACAAGTTTACCTCACTTAAAAGAGCACATGGTCTCACTTTTTAACACCTACGGCCACATTTGGCATAATCTTATGTGACCAAAACCCACAACAACACACTCGTTGTGTGACGAAATGGTTTCAATCAGTCGGACACAAATAAAAATAAAGTGGCCATTGCATGTACAATAGTCACAAAAAATACAAGTTTACCACACTTAAAAGATCATATGGTCACACTTTT
>JAANYP010009094.1:0-33951 GCA_020465985.1 Centrapalus pauciflorus | reverse complement strand
GGTCGTTGAACAGGAGTTTGTTGTGGTGCCGAGTGATGTAAATTCACTCTTTGCCTTTGAGTAGGCATTTGTTGTGGAGCTCTAGAATAATTCCGATTATATTGCATTTCAGATTGTGATCCCTGAGCTCTTACCGGTGTGTGATGCCTAATAGGAGTGTGTGACCTAACCGGAGTGTATGCTCTGCTAGGTGTTGTGCTCCTAAATTGATGTTGAGGTCCAGACCTAGATTGATTTACGACTCTATTCGGTGAATTTGTCCTAACCACTTCTTTTGGTCCAACCTTTACCGGTGTTTGTTTCACAACTTGTTTTGGTGCGGCCTGCACAGTTTTCTCGGTACTCTGAGAACTACTAGTGTTCGCCACATTTGTTGAGGGCTTAACTGGTATCGGCTTCCCTGTCTTAGGTGTAACTTCGGTTTTCCTAAGCGGACAGTTAGAAGCAACATGCCCCTTCTCATGACATCTAAAGCAGGACATCTTGTCTATGGACTTCTTGTGTGTGCCCTTAGACTTAGGTGTCTCACTTGTGTCTTGGTCCTTTTGTACATCTATTGCAACTGGTTCATCGTCCTGATCATTAAAATCAATTTTATGTTTTCCAGCAGGTGTTTCACTGGAGGAAGGCCCAAATTTGACTTTCTTAACCTTGACGATTATATCAGTCACCTTAGATGTATTTTCTAATACAGGCTCAGATATAGGTGTAGGTATGTCCTCTAAGTCTACTGATTTATCAGTTTGCTCCTGAGGTTGAGGCACGTAGTTTGCATTAAAAGGAGGAGGAATTTCATGAAATCCTAGACCTACAGGCTTTTTAGATTGTCGCTGAGCATCTAAAACTTTCCCTAGGTTCAGACTTGAGTTCCTAAACTTCTCTAGCTTACTATTCGCCTCGGCAACCTTCACCTTAGTTTCAGCTAGCTCTACTTCTTTTGTCTTAAGATCTTTGGTTAAGACCTCTACATGCTCATACATTAGTTCTAATCTAACACATTGCTCACTTAGCTTGTCTTTTAGAACTATGACATCTTGAGCATCAGCTTTAAGCTTGTCCTTAAGATCTTGCTTAATGTCATTTAGGCTAGCGTTATCAGCTTTTAAAGACTCATTTTGAGCAGTTATGGTTTTATGTGATTCTAAGACTAGATTCAACCTGTCGTTAGAAGTAACACATAACATGCATAATTCATGAAAAAGAGAGTAAGTCAGACTAACCATTGTGTGGTCGGATTCCACGTTGACCATTTGAGCCGCAAACTCCAGAAGCGTCTGATCATTCGTCTTCTCCACCCACATCGGACTGTTGTCCCTTGTGGTCTGCTCTTCCCCTTCACATCCATTCTCCGTGACTTCAGCCATAAAAGCCCGAGCATTTGATTCCGGATGTGAGCTCCAGTCGTAGGTACCATCCAGCTGTCTGTCTGATGTGACGTTCGATAATAGACCAGCTAGATTGGCTTGACCGGCAGATGAACTCGGAAGGTATCTCTGAGACTAATTCTGAAACTGTCCATGATGCTGATTCTGTCCTTGGTATGTATCTACCTTCGGTCTCTGACATTCTCTGGCGAAGTGTCCCAGACCTTGACAATTGTAGCACTTAACCTTGGACTTATCAAATCCAATCCCCTTATTGTTCATAGTCAGATTCCTCCCAGTTCGTTTGATGAATCTTTTAACCTGTTGGGTTACCATGGCTAGTTGCCATTTAAGGTCCATCTCCTCAAGATCGTCAGGGTCGACCTGATCATAGTCTTCATCCCAGAGAGCAGGATCGTTTATCTTCCCCTGAACACAGTTTCCGTATGCAGCCACAAATGAAGCAAGCAAGTTCAAATGTTCTTCGACTGATTTTGCGCTCATTGGCATCTTAGAGTAGCCCTGAGATGTTGATGCCTGTGGTGCTTGAGGCTGCTGTTCTTCCGATCTTCCTAATCCTAAGAACGCTCTGTTCAGTGTGTCATCAGTCTCTGCTGGTGACGACGTTTCTCCGGTGAAAAACGCTGTAGCAGTCTTCATATCGGCTGTTGCTGAAGGTTTTGTTGATTTTCCAAAATACATCGCTGGATTCTGGACTTGTTCGTAATCCGTTTCTGCCTTCAGAAGCTCGAAATGATAAGCTCGCAACTTTTCCACTATATCCTCCAATGATTGGGTATAATACTTGTCCTCATTAAGCTTTATCATTGCCACATACATCGCCCATTTGGCTGGTAAGGCATCCAGAAGCTTATTGTTCTTCTCAGTGTCATTATACTCAATCCCGTGACTTTCAAGCTCTGTCAACAGATGATAGAAGCGGGTTATGGTGTCGTCCAGCTGTTCATCCTTCAGAGACTTGAAAATAGCAAACTGTTGTTTCAACAGCTCCATACGCTTTCTTCGAACCCTCGGATTACCCTCACATCTCTTTTCCAGCGACTCCCAAAGTTCCTTAGATGTCTTTTGAGTGCGGAAAGTATGTACTATATCTTGAGGCAACGCCATTCGAATAATGGAGAAAGCTCTGTTCTCGGCTTCATACAGTTTCTTATCATCTTCCTTCATCATCTGATATGATAAGACTCTCTGACGGCCTTCGACTTCTGAAATTGGTGGAATGTATCCTTCGTCAATACATACCCACATGCGCATATCGTTGAAACGCACAAAATCGGCAAACCGATCTTTCCACCAATAGTAATCCTCGAGTTTCATCAGCTTAGGCGGAGTGTTTGCCTTCCCGACCTCATGATCCATTTCTAGAAACTTTTGAAGATTTGACATCTTTTCAAAAGTAATTGAATTGAACTTAATAAATTTAATTCGAAACTAATTTAATTTAATTCTTTCGACTTTAGATAGATTCGAATATAATTAATTTTAAATCTGTTTGGGATTAAATTCGATTAAGTTTGATAATTCAATTAAATTTGAAGAGGATGAAAGATTCGAAAGACCCTAAACTCGAAGGTCAAGCAAACTCGAATACTCAGTAGTTTCGAAGTACCCCTGTTCGACTATAGTCCAAACTCGAAGCAAACTCGAATGACAGTAAACTCGAGACTCCTATTCGACTCTAGCACAAACTCAAATTAAACTCGAAACACACTTTATCAAACTCGAGAGGAGCGGATTTTGTTTAGACTCGAGACTAAGAATAACCCTAATTACTCCTAACAGATTCGAGCGCCACAAACTCGAAAAACGGCTAATACTTCGATTTCTTAACGTTTTGCAGATTAAATCAATAATTTTTCAACGAAAAATAATGATTTCGATCAAAAACGTGAAAAACACAAAGTATTTCCCGGATGACAATTTGCTAAGCTCGAAGAACACGAAAAACACGAAGATGAGAGAAAAACCGTCCAAAAGCGTCAAGAAACCTAGGATATATCTAGATGAACACGAAGAACACCAAGTGTAACAACTGGCCTAAAAATATAAGGTATGAAACTCGAAAATTAAACTAATATGAAACTCGAATAATGAAGTAATAAACTCGAATGAAGTTTTTATGAATCTCGAATTATATAACAATAAACTCGAATGATATTACATGAAACTCGAATCATGTGAGCAGAAACTCGAATAATGATGTGATGAAACTCGACTAGTAAAGGCATAAACTCGAATAGTACTTTGATGAAACTCGAATAAAGAAAGGATTAATCTCGAATGATAGTACATAAAACTCGAATAAAGAAAAGATTAAACTCGAATAATTAAACAAAGAAACTCGATTAAAGAGGCATAGAACTCGGATGACAAAGGCATGAAACTCGGATAACAAATGCCTGAAACTCGAATGTCAAAGGCATGAAACTCGAATATAATTATATAAATCTCGATTGACATTGCAACAAACTCGATTCACACTTGAATCGAGTTTAACATTCCAGAAAATTTTTCTAAGTGTATATATATATATATATATATATATATATATATATATATATATATATATATATATATATATATATATATATATATATATATATATATATATATATATATATATATATATATCCGAAATTATCATTATCACCTTTTCTGCATGCTTTTGTACTTTTGTTAATATAAAATTTGAAAACCCATGCTACTTATCACTCTAAAAAGTAAGTTGTCCTTTAAAGGACAACTAGCTTGTACTTTTGTATTATTTTAATATTAAACTCCATGCAACATACAATCATGAAATCGGCCACACTTATTTTGTCCAACACTCAACCGAAAACACCTTTTCTTTTCATCATTTCACTAAATTTTAATTAGTTTATCATTATTTTAATAACCCTTTTTCTTCTATAAATAGAAGACAAACCCATTTCACAAAAACACACCAACACACATATTCTCTCTCAAAACAAAATCGGCCAAGAAGTTCAAGTGTTCTTCAAACTTTTGTAAGTTTTTCTTATTTACTTTATTTATAAAACATGAAAAATCAAATACATTTACTAAAATATAATACTCTTCATTTACAACTCGGTTTTCATAATACTCGTGAAATTTTTCCATGCAAAATGTATGAATACCCTTTCATAATGATGCACATGCTCGTACATATATGTATGCATTTTCGTATATATATATAAATACATATGTACGTATGCATGCATGCATGCATCAAAATATCCTTGGAATTAAACTACTTAAAGTCATTTTTGTAAATCGGAATTAATACAACAAATTATATTTTTAAATAAATTACTTGAACGTAACTACAAATCAGTATCAACATATGAAATCCTACGAAATTATTTATACATCACCCCCAAGTACATGAAATATTCAAACACGTATTATGATGATATTGATCCGAACTCGTAAAAATATTAGGACGAGTCTCAACCATTCGAACAAGTGCTTAACTCAGATCCAAAAACATCATCAAAAACCAACAAGGTGAGTCTTCATAGTCCCATTTTTCACATTATTATGTTTTGGGATGAAATACATGCTTCGTTTTTATATTGACACGAAAACTTCTCGATTCTATTATGTATTACGTATGAGAATCTCCGCCCTTATATCATGAAATCGTTAGTTGCACTTGTTTGCAAGCGCGAATATATTGTGAATAGATCTATTGGGAGTCATGTCCCCCACTCGGGTTAGTGGTTTAGCTAACAGCGGGTGCATATATATTCAACTTACGGTATTACATATGGGAATACTGCTCGGGGCAAAACTTATTCTAATTAAGCTTCGGTGACATGATGGTTTACGTAATACATCTCATGGAATTTATGATTTTTTTTATAAATTCAACGTATCTGATAATGTCCATACAACTGGTCTTTTCGTGTAAACCTATGAACTCACCAACAATTTTGTTGACGTATTTTAGCATGTATTTTCAGGTAATTAAGGCAAGTGTGCCTTCGGATACACTAACTTTCAAGCTTCCGCATTTCATGGAGTCGCATGCATATTTCGAAACTAACGGAGATTTGACTGCATTATTTTTGGACGCATTAATTATGTATTAAAATCTCTGTATTACGCGAACTTCATTTCTTTCATTTTGTAAAACATTATTACAGTTTAAATTTATTTGATGTAATATTTTCGAAAACGTCCATATAGTGGTCGTTCGTTATAATTATGGTTACGCTTCCGCACTCGTCACGCCTCGCTGTCCAACCGGGGTAGCAGGGTGTGACAGATTGGTATCAGAGCCATAGTTATAGTGAACTAGGTTGCATTAGTATCCTAGACTATAACTGCACGTAAAAATTTCTGATTTTAAGAATATTTTTGTAACTAACTAAAAGATTACAAATGAACCTTATTAGCAGAAACCATGAGCCATCCAGAAATTATCATCTTGTCGGACTCTGAGGAGGAATACACTCCCGCAAGTCCCACGGCCACGGAAGTCTTCCCAGAAGAAGAAACCTCGGAGGAGGAGGACCCGTCGGAAGATCCGATGGAAGAGTCCGAAGAAGAATCGATGGAGGAAGAGGATCCTTCACCACCGGCGGCCCCTGCTCGCGTCCCGTATCACCCGGCCGAACCATCCTATAAGCCGTATAGACCTTATCCTAACGGCCCAAAGATGTTGTACACACCCCGGAAGCGGGTAATCATACCGAGAAGGGAGTCTATTCCTGTTCCGACTCCCCAACCCAATCCCCCGACACCACACCGACGGGTAGACGCCCGAAGATGGACTTGGATACCGGAGACCCTCCGCGAGTGGAGGCAAATGGAGGGAGTTCCTCCAAACTTCGAGATCGGAGGACCATCCTCCGCACCTGTCTCACCGCTCACTCAAGAGCCTGCCGATTAGACCATACCTCTTCTGATCGCAAGATCTACCAGGCATGACCACCAGATCCGGTCACTTAACCTGGACATCGGGGAGATGACCGCTCGTTTAGAGCGGGAGGAGTTGCAAAACTCCAACATATATTGGGCCAATCAGCACGCCCTTGCTATACAGCAGGACGGACTGAATGAGCTCCGGCAGCAACTAGCCGAGAGCCAAGCCCGGATCGAGGAGTTGACGCAGCGCCTCAGTACGATGGAAAAGGGAGAGACCCCTGATCACTCCCACACCTAGTACTTTTGCATTTCCTTTGTATTAGTAGGAAAAATATTATGTAATAGCATAGGATAAAATTTTCGGGTAATAACCCGCCCCCTATGTAAGAAAAATTTCGAGCGATTAATGAAAATTCTCAAATATTTATGTGATTGTGCTTGATGATAATAGTATTGTGCCACATCTTTAAGATTCAACTTCTTACACTATGATTTTCTTTAAACTTCAAGATAATGCCGCCAAAACGAGCCATGAATACAGCTGACATTGAAGAGCTTGTTGCCCAAAGGGTGGCTGCCGCCATAGCTACCTACGAGGCAAACCGAAATAGCACAACCAATGGGGATGGTGGTGCCAGTCGCACCACAGGAGGAACTGAAACTCACGCGAAAGGTTGCGGGATCAAAGGGTTTTTAAGTTGCAAGCCCCGGTATTTTAATGGAACTGAAGGAGCAGTCGGTTTAATCCGTTGGTTTGAAAAGCTAGAATCCGTATATCGTGTCAGCGGATGCGCGGAAGGAGACAAGGTGAAATTTGCTACTCACACCTTGCAAGATAGCGCGCTCACATGGTGGAATTCCTACGTCCAGTCAGTAGGCATTGACGAAGCCTACCAGCTTACGTGGGCCACACTAAAACAGATGATGACGGATGAATACTGCCCAAGAAACGAACTCCAGAAAATGGAATCAGAATTCTGGAATCTATCAATGAAAGGGACGGACGTTGCAGGATATACCAACCGATTCCATGAACTAAGTATCCTATGTCCGCAGATGGTAACTCCGGAATACAAGAAAGTTGAACGCTATATTTGGGGACTCGCTCCTCAAATACAAGGGAACGTTACCGCCTCCAACCCATCCACCATACAGGACGCCATCAGAATGGCCAACAATCTTATGGACCAAGTATCCCGGAGGAACGAAGCCAGAGCCGGGGAACACAAGAGAAAGTGGGAGGAAAAGACCGGGAAGAACACGGGTTCACAGTTCAAGAAACCCGAGACCATTAAAGCCTATGTAGCAGGAGTTGAGTCAAGGAGAAGCTATACCGGTACTAAGCCGTTTTGCACCAAATGCACCTTCCACCACAACCCTGGCCCCTGTCCAACCCAATGCGAAAACTGCAAACGTTTGGGCCATATGACCAAAGACTGTAGATCCGGAGCCCCGGGTGCCAGTGGTAGCAACCCGAGAAGCTGTTACGAGTGTGGTGCAACGGGACACCTCAGGAACGAGTGTCCAAGATTGAGGAACGAAGGGAGAGCTCAGGGGAGAGCATTTGTGTTGGGAGCAGGAGACGCTCGTCAGGACCCTCACGTGGTGTCTGGTACGTATCTCCTAAACGATATTTACGCATACGTACTCTTTGATACTGGGGCTGATAGGAGCTTTATATCTGATAAGTTTAGCCAGCAGTTGAATGTTTCTACGTTTCCCTTAGACAACTCCTATACAATAGAACTTGCAGATGGTAAAATAATAAAGGCAAATAGTATCATTAAGGAATGCACATTAAAGCTAGCAGATCACTCCTTTAAGATAGACTTAATGCCTATAGAACTCGGAAGTTTCAATGTGGTGATTGGTATGGACTGGTTGTCGCATAACCAGGCTGAGATTTTGTGTGGAAAGAAAGTGGTGCGAATACCACTCAGTAAGAAGAAAGTCCTCACGGTCCAAGGGGAAAAGAAGAACCGACAATTGAATGTCATATCCGGCCTAAGAACATTAAAATGTCTTAGGAAGGGTTGCCATGCAGTGTTGGTCCAGATCGTAGAAAAAGAGTCGAAGGAAGAACGACTTGAGGATATTCCAGTAGTACGGGACTACCCGAAGGTATTTCCGGAAGACTTGCCTGGGCTTCCCCCGGCTAGGCAAGTAGAATTTCAAATCGACTTAGTGCCAGGGGCTGCACCGATCGCAAGAGCCCCATATAGACTCGCACCTTCTGAGATGCAAGAATTATCCAGTCAATTACAAGAATTGATGGATAAAGGATTCATTCGACCAAGTTCCTCACCTTGGGGAGCTCCTGTTCTGTTTGTTAAAAAGAAAGACGGATCCTTCCGAATGTGCATAGACTACCGAGAACTAAACAAGTTAACGGTAAAGAACCGCTACCCCCTCCCTAGGATTGATGACCTGTTCGACCAGCTTCAGGGATCTAGCTTCTACTCAAAGATTGACCTGCGCTCCGGCTATCATCAAGTAAAAGTTCGGGAAGAAGACATCCCCAAGACAGCATTTAGAACTCGTTATGGACATTACGAATTCCAGGTGATGCCATTCGGTTTAACCAACGCACCAGCCGTATTTATGGACCTCATGAATCGGGTGTGTAAACCATATCTGGATAAATTTGTAATAGTGTTCATAGACGATATCCTCATCTATTCCCGAAGTAAAGAAGAGCGTGAACAACATCTCAAGTTGATCTTGGAGTTGTTAGAGAAAGAGCGGCTATACGCCAAATTTTCAAAATGTGAATTTTGGTTGCGAGAAGTAAAATTCCTTGGACATGTGATCAACAGTCAGGGAATTCAGGTCGACCCAGCAAAGATCGAGGCCATAAAGAACTGGGCAATCCCTAGAACCCCCACAGAAGTCCGCCAATTCCTAGGACTTGCCGGTTATTATAGGCGATTCATTGAGAACTTCTCGAAGATAGCAGGTTCCCTAACAGAGTTGACCCGTAAGGATGTGAAATACGTCTGGGGTGAAGAACAGGAAAAGGCGTTTCAGCTGCTTAAGCAGAGGTTGTGTAGTGCACCAATTCTGTCCCTACCCGAAGGGACTGAAAATTTTGTAGTCTACTGTGATGCCTCGCACAACGGATTAGGTTGTGTGCTCATGCAAAGGGACAAGGTCATCGCTTATGCATCCCGACAGCTCAAGATTCACGAGGTAAACTATACGACTCATGACTTAGAACTGGGAGCAGTGGTGTTTGCTCTCAAAATATGGAGGCACTATTTGTATGGAACCAAGTGCACGGTGTTCACGGACCATAAAAGCCTTCAGCATATTCTGAATCAGAAAGAATTAAATATGAGGCAACGACGTTGGGTGGAACTTCTTAGCGATTATGACTGCGAGATTCGCTACCATCCAGGAAAAGCAAATGTCGTAGCTGACGCCCTAAGCCGAAAGGAGCGGGTTAAGCCATTGAGAGTCCGAGCATTGGTAATGACCATACAGTCAAACCTAAACTCTCAAGTTCGAGAGGCACAAGAAGAGGCAGTCAAGGAGGATAATCTGCTGAATGAAGCATTGAGAGGCATGGATAAGCAGTTTGAAATTAAGTCAGACGGATGCCGATACTTCATGGGCAGAATTTGGTTACCAATGTTTGGAGGCATAAGGAAACTGGTCATGGATGAAGGGCACAAAACAAGATATGCTGTTCATCCAGGGTCGGACAAGATGTATCACGATTTGAAGGGTTCATACTGGTGGCCAAACATGAAGGCTGATATTGCTACTTACGTCAGCAAGTGCTTAACATGTTTAAAAGTTAAGGCTGAGCATCAAAGGCCATCAGGATTGCTAGTCCAGCCAGAGATACCCCAATGGAAGTGGGAAAATATCACCATGGATTTTATCACTAAGTTGCCAAAGACTTCTGGAGGTTATGACACCATCTGGGTGATCGTGGATCGACTGACCAAGACCGCGCACTTCCTGCCAATCAAGGAGACTAACAAGATGGATAAGCTAACACTAATCTATCTTAAGGAGGTCGTCTCAAGGCATGGGGTGCCAGTATCCATTATATCAGACAGAGACAGCAGATTTACGTCACGATTTTGGCAATCATTGCAAGAAGCTCTAGGAACGCGTCTGGATATGAGTACAGCCTATCACCCGCAAACGGACGGTCAGAGTGAAAGAACGATTCAGACATTGGAAGATATGCTAAGGGCATGTGTCATCGACTTTGGAAAAAGTTGGGACAGACACCTACCATTAGTTGAGTTTTCTTATAACAACAGTTATCACTCGAGCATTAAGACCGCCCCATTCGAAGCACTCTATGGACGAAAGTGTCGATCACCTCTTTGTTGGGCTGAAGTAGGGGATAGTCAGATTACTGGACCTGAGATCATCCAGGAAACTACAGAGAAAATAGCCCAGATTCGGAACCGATTGAAGATTGCGCGGGATCGACAAAAGAGTTATGCAGACATCCGACGGAAGGATTTGGAATTCCAAGAGGGAGATCAAGTAATGCTGAAAGTCTCGCCTTGGAAAGGCGTAATTCGTTTTGGAAAACAAGGGAAACTCAATCCTCGTTATATCGGACCATTCAAAATCACCAAAAGAATTGGCCCGGTAGCTTACCGACTCGATCTACCCCCAGAGCTTAGTAACGTTCATAATACCTTCCACGTCTCCAACCTTAAGAAATGTCTGACTGATGAATCACTCGTGATACCCATGGACGAGCTGGAGATAGACGATAGATTGAATTTCACTGAGCAACCGGTGGAAATAATGGACCGAGAAGTCAAGAAGCTCAAACACAGTCAAATTCCAATAATAAAGGTCCGGTGGAATTCTAAACGAGGTCCTGAGTTTACTTGGGAACGCGAAGATCAATTCCGAGAGAAGTACCCCCAGCTGTTCTCAAAAGTCCAAGCAGAGGAGAACACGAGCTAATTTCGGGACGAAATTCCTTCAACGGGGGGAGACTGTAACAACTGGCCTAGAAATATAAGGTATGAAACTCGAAAATTAAACTAATATGAAACTCGAATAATGAAGTAATAAACTCGAATGAAGTTTTTATGAATCTCGAATTATATAACAATAAACTCGAATGATATTACATGAAACTCGAATCATGTGAGCAGAAACTCGAATAATGATGTGATGAAACTCGACTAGTAAAGGCATAAACTCGAATAGTACTTTGATGAAACTCGAATAAAGAAAGGATTAATCTCGAATGATAGTACATAAAACTCGAATAAAGAAAAGATTAAACTCGAATAATTAAACAAAGAAACTCGATTAAAGAGGCATAAAACTCGGATGACAAAGGCATGAAACTCGGATAACAAATGCCTGAAACTCGAATGTCAAAGGCATGAAACTCGAATATAATTATATAAATCTCGATTGACATTGCAACAAACTCGATTCACACTTGAATCGAGTTTAACATTCCAGAAAATTTTTCTAAGTGTATATATATATATATATATATATATATATATATATATATATATATATATATATATATATATATATATATATATATATATATATATATATCCGAAATTATCATTATCACCTTTTCTGCATGCTTTTGTACTTTTGTTAATATAAAATTTGAAAACCCATGCTACTTATCACTCTAAAAAGTAAGTTGTCCTTTAAAGGACAACTAGCATGTACTATTGTATTATTTTAATAATAAACAACATGCAACATGAAATGATAAAATCGGCCACACCTTTTTGTTCAACACTCAACCGATTTGCTTTTTCTTTTCATCATTTCATTAAAAATTTAATTAATTTATCATTATTTTAGTAACCGATTTTTCTTCTATAAATAGAAGACAAAACCCACTTCATTAAAAACACACCAACTTACAAACCCTCTCAAAGCAAAACCGGCCAGCTATAAAGATTTCAAGTGTTCTTCAAATTCTGTAAGTTTTCTTATTTACTTTATTTATAAAACATGAAAAATTAAATGCATTTACTAAAATATAATATTTTTCATTTACAACTCGATTTTTCATAATACTCGTGAAAATGTTCCATGCAAAATAAATGAATATCTTTTTTTTATGATGCACATGCTCACATATATATGTATGCATTTTCGTATATATATAAATATATATTTATACATACATATACGTAAGTATGCATGCATGCAAACCATTTTGGAAATAAATATCCATAAATCGAAAATGCACATATAAAATCCCACAAAAATTATTCGTACATCACAAGTACATGAAAATATTTACGAAATACTCAAACACATATTAAAATAATATTGACCCGAACTCGTAAAAATATTAGGACGAGTCCCGACCATCCGAACAAGTGCTAAACTCAGATCCGAAAACAACATCAAAACCCAACAAGGTGAGTCTTCATAGTCCCATTTTTACATTATTATGTTTAGGGATGAAATACATGTTTCGTTTTTATATGGACACGAAAACTTCTCGATTCTATTATGTATTACGTATGAGAATCTCCGCCCTTATATCATGAAATCGTTAGTTGCATTTGTTTGCAAGCGCGAATATATTGTGAATAGATCTATTGGGAGTCATGTCCCCCACTCGGGTTAGTGGTTTAGCTAACAGCGGGTGCATATATATTCAACTTACGGTATTACATATGGGAATACTGCTCGGGGCAAAACTTATTCTAATTAAGCTTCGGTGACATGATGGTTTACGTAATACATCTCATGGAATTTATGATTTTTTTTATAAATTCAACGTATCTGATAATGTCCATACAACTGATCTTTTCGTGTAAACCTATGAACTCACCAACAATTTTTGTTGACGTATTTTAGCATGTATTTCCAGGTAATTAAGGCAAGTGCGCCTTCGTAAACACCAACTTCAAGCTTCCGCATTTCATGGAGTCGCATGCTTATTTCGAAACTAACGGAGATTTGACTGCATTATTTTTGGACGCATTGATTATGTATTAAAATCTCTGTATTACGCGAACTTCATTCCTTTCATCTGTAAAACATTATTTCAGTTTAAATTTATTTGATGTAATATTTCGAAAACGTCCATATAGTGGTCGTTCGTTATAATTATGGTTACGCTTCCGCACTCGTCACGCCTCGCTGTCCAACCGGGGTAGCAGGGTGTGACACCAAGAACACCCCGTAGGCTCTGATACCACTTGTAAGGTCTACCTAACACAGATCTATCTAGACGCGGAACCGTCAACGAGTGCGGAATCCTCGTTAACGGGTAGACGGTAACAACACTCACCAGAAACACGGAGACTATCAACGAGCTGCACGAACTACACAAGAACGCACCTACTAGAAGATTCTCTCCGAAACAATGCTAACACTGATGATAAACTCGAAATCGCTCTTTGCTTAATCACTCTCGAATTCTGCAAAAAGTCTGATAATATTTCGAGTCTATCCCTAATTATAGAGGCTAATACGAGTCTGTCATAGGCCAAACTCGAATCCGGCCCAAGGCCCATTCGAGTTTGTCCTCACTGACATTCTCGAATCTGCCTACTAATGAACATTCGAATCTACCTAGGATCACATTCGAATCTGACATAGATTCGAATGCCAATCCTTATAGACTTCGAATCTGACTAACTTGTATATGAAACTTATGTTTTTAACTTATGTTTGATTTTATCTTTGATCTTTATGTTTGAACTTCTTGTAATATGTTACATCAAGTTCAAACATACAATCGATAACTGTCAAACATATATAAACATATATATCAAACACTCGTTAATTCTCAATACTTTGAATATTACTTAAACCAAAATATTAGATCGCTTAGACTGCTATCGTCACACAGGGTGTACCAACAGAGATTTGTTACCCGAAGGGAAATTGTTGCTTAAAACAACATACCAGTTGAAGAAAGTTATGGCTAATGTGGGATTAGGTTATGAGAAAATACATGCATGCCCTAATAGTTGCATGTTGTTTTGGGAAGAGAATGAGAAAGATGAAGTTTGTTCTGTTTGTGGAGCTTCAAGATGGAAACCATCTGAAGTAGATTCACAAGGCGAAACAAGTCAAACTAAGAAAAAGGTAATTAAGGTTTTACGATGGTTTCCATTGAAGTCTCGTCTCCAAATATTGTATGAGTCTTCAAAGACAAGTGGCATAATGTCGATCGTGTGAGAGATGGAAAACTATGACATCCTGCCGACGGATTAGCATGGAGAGATTTTGACCGAAAGTTCCCTGATTTTGCTAGTGATCCTCGAAATATTCGTTTGGCTTTGTCTAGTGATAGATTTAACCCATTCAAGACGATGAATGTCGCTCATAATATTTGGCCGGTGTTCATAATTCCATATAACCTACCACTTTGTTGGTCATGAAACAACCAAACTTTATTCTTTCTTTAATTGTCCCCGGTCCAGAAGGTCCTGGCAACAAGATAGATGTGTATATGCAACCTATGATTAAAGAATTGAAGGAATTGTGGGATGTTGGAGTTGAGACTTTTGATGCCTAAACTAAACAAAACATTTAGTTGAAAGCAGCAATTATTTCAATAATATCTGACTTCCCTGGTTATGCAAATCTCTTTGGATGGAGCACTAAGGTAAAACTTGCATGCCCTTCATGCGTTTTTAATACTTCTTCTCAGTGGCTATCCCATGGGAATAAAATGGTGTTACATGTGTCACAGGAGATGGCTAACAAGGCAACATCGGTGGCGTAAAGACACTCGGTCATTTATCGGAGGTGAGGAAATGCGAGATGCTCCTGTTCATCCTCTAGGTGGCGAAGTTTTACAACAATTGAAGGGTGTCAACTTTCTTGTAGAAAATGCAAATGGTGAAAGGTGGAAAAAGAAAAGCATATTCTTTATGTTGTCTTATTGGGAACATTTGTTGTTGCGTCATAGTCTTGACGTGATGCATATTGAAAAGAATGCATGTGATAACATTTTTGGTACTTTGTTGGGTCAAAAAGGAAAGTCAAAAGATAACTATAATGCAAGACTTGACCTACAGGCAATGGGTATCAGAAAAGAACTACATCCAAAGAAGCACCCATGAAGCAACAACGTTTTCTTACCAAAAGCATCTTATCAGATGACTCGAATGGAGAAAGATGTGTTCTTAAAAACCCTCAAGTTAATGAAGTCCCCTGATGAATACTCTTGCAATATCTCTCGTTGTGTGCAGCTAAAAGAGAGAAAACTTATTGGACTGAAAAGTTATGATTGTCATATGTTGATGCAAGAGTATTTGCCTATTGCATTAAGGGGAATTCTACCAGATCATGTAAGCAGAATTGTAATTGATTTATGCAGTTTTTTTAAAATAATTTGCTACAAGGATTTAACTGAAAACGACATCCACTTTCTTGAATCAAAAATTGTTATCACATTATGTGTAATGGAGAAAATATTCCCTCCTTCATTCTTCACTATCATGGTCCATTTGGTGATCCATTTAGTTGAAGAGGTCAGAGTCGGAGGTCCTGTTGCTTTCGATGGATGTATCCTATTGAAAGGTAATTATTATCCTTGATTTTCTCCTTAGTACAAATGTATTCAATTTTAAAAACTAATACGTCGTTATAATTAAACAGGGACCTGTTAACACTTAAGTCATATGTGCACAATAGAGCTTGTCCAGAAGGTTCAATTTCAGAAGGTTATATAGCTCAAGAGAGTCTTACATTTTGCTCTCGATATCTCGATCTCCGGAGTGGAGACGGTCTTTACTAGACCAATTAGGAATGATGATGAGGGTAACCAAAATGATATTGAAGAATCCAACTTACTTTGTCCTGGCCGGCCATTAGAAAAAAAGTAGGTAATGAGTAATCATGTCAGAAAAGGAATATATCTTCAAATTATACCCTTGATGACCAGTCACATGCACAGGCACACCGTTATGTGCTATTTAACGTTGATTCAGTCACATCATTTTGAGAGTAAGGGTAACTTTATTGTACTAGTTTTTAATTATTATAAGCTTTTATTTATAAAAAATTGACATTATATCATCGTCCTTTGAAGGGAACATAAAAGGTTAGTGAAAAGTCAACATCGCTCTCGTCGGGTACCAGCATATGAAACTGATAAGATTCATGTGCAACAATTTACTGAATGGTTTAAAAAACGGGTAATCGAAAAGAACCAAAGTGTTTAACTTTCTATTTCAAATATAACTCTTAGCGTAATTATAGTTTATGATTATATCGTAGGTTGCTCGCATAGAAGAGCAGGGGAATCAAACAATTGCCGAAGAAATAAAGTGGCTTGCTCATGGTCCACTAAAAAATGTGCAACGCTACTCTGGTTATCTGGTCAAGGGTTACCGATTTCACACAAAAGACCGTGAGAAAAGCCGAAAACTCAAAATAGCGGGGTGGTTGTTACGGTTAATTGTGCAAGTTATGCTAGCAGCCGAGATAGAAATCCCGTTGATGGCATGATAAACTACTATGGGAAACTCAAAGACATTATTGAGTTAAACTACTCCAGTAAGATACGAGTAGTTTTGTTCAAATGTGAATGGGTTGATATTAATAGGGGGTTAAGATAGATGATTTTGGTGCCACGTTGGTGAACTTCTCATACCTTGCATATACTAGTTCAAATTTACTCGATGACCCATTTGTTTTTGCATCCCATGTTGACAAGGTATTCTATGCAAAGGACCCAAAGAACAAAGATGGTCAATCGCGAGACATATAAGGCTTAGGGATGCATTTAACCTTGAAAGTGTTGCTACTCAAATCGCTCAAAATACCAATGACGACAGATTTGATGTGCCTCAATTGCATAGAACTGGGGTTGATGGTGATGATGGGGAGGATGTTACACCATATATGGATCTTGATGTAGCAGATGATGAGGATACAAATGATGAATGATCAGAGATTATGTGTTTATTGATATTTTTATGTTCAAAAAACAAAACTTATGGAGATATAATTACTTTACCTTTTTACAATGTTGGGTTCATTATGTGTCTTTTGGTATCAATTTTTTATGTTTTATATGTTCTTTTTGCAACATATGTTTCCATTACTGTCATTTTATTTTTATAAATATTTATATTAACTCACAATGTATACAAGGGGGCCAACAACATGAAGGGGATCATGAAGTAGTAGTTCAGTCCACTATGCCCTCAATTGAAACAAATGGTGAACCATCTTCTCATCAGAATGGGTCAGCTAGTACCGAAGTGGAAGGTATTCTTTATCTGAGTAGATTCATTTGTGTAACCTTACATCATACATGATCAACAAATTTGGAATAAAGTTTAAAGAAACAGTGTTTGTGCATGCATATTTCGTAAAACAGTGGTTGTGCACGCATACATATATATATATATACATATATATATATGTATACATATATATATATATATATGTATATATATATATATGTACATATATATATATATATATATATATATATATATATATATATATATATATATATATGTATATATATATATGGTAATGTGCTGATGGCATAACCATCTCGATCTGATCATGACTCTCATAGGACCTGTGGTCGATCGTTTAACAGATAATTGTTTAGTGGCTTAAATGTGTAGGTGTTAGCACTTATATATATTCTCTTCCTGAACTTACCAGCAGCCCTAAGAAACTTCAATTTTTTATTGGTATATTCTTATTTCTTAATGTTAAAAAGATAATATAAACAACAACATATATGTGTGTATATATATATACATATATATATATTTACATATATATATATATATATATATACATATATATATATATATATATATATATATATATATATATATATATATATATATATATATATATATATATATATATATATATATATATATATATATACATATATATATATATATATATATATCTATATACACACACACACACACTAAGTAATCACCCTTTGAGCTACTGTCCTCCTCATCTTTCAACCCTATCACAACCACCATAAGACTTATAAATCTTGGGGTCTTGTATTCAATTGATTTGATTTCATTGAAGGTCCTGCAAAGAAGGTTAGAGGTCCTACCCAAAAGAATGACCTTTGGCAATTGAAAACTACACAAAAGGTGCTTGTCACATTTAATAAGTATGGGAAGCCGATAGGAGATGAGGGAAATGAACTCACTCAATTCTTAGGGTCACTTGTAAGGATGCCTGAACATGTCGGTGTTGATTGTTGTGACGGGAGAAAGGTTCCTATGAGCAAGAAGGAAGACCTTTATTCGATTGTGAAGGTATTTGTATTTTTGAAAACAAATAAAATTTATTTATAACATTTAATTACATTTTTTGCATCTTTGTTATCTATCTCATTTGCAAGAAAAATTTTCTTTTGCTGAAACAAGTGAAATCAAGAAATAGATTTTATCTAACATGGGAAAAAAACTGAACACTTGGAGAAATATTGTAAAAACACAAAATTATGATCCATCTCTTACAATTGATGAAATATTGGCTAGACAAGCCGACAATAGGGTGAATGGAGAGCAATTTAAGGATCTTGTTTCTCGTTGGATGACTCCAGAATATCAGGTATGACCACCTTTATGGTACAATCAATTTCTTAAATATAGCAAGTCACCGATATATTTTTTGTTGTATAGCCATTATGTGAACAAAAAATAGAAAGTCGTTCAAAAACGGAAGAACCACATGTCACAGTAACAAAATCTTTTGCAAGACTTGCATATGAGGAGGTAAATTGGAAAATTGTATTTTTATTTTAATCAACTTTTTCAAATACAACAGAACTTTGATTATAGAGATTTGATTGTTTTGGTTAGAGTTAGTTGAGTTTTCAATGTGCTGAATCTAACTTGTATAGATCTCAAATTGATACAAGGAATGCGTAATTTGATCTAGATCTGGATAGTTTTGATTGATGTTTAGGTGTACTGTGTGATATTAAGTGTTAATGTCATTTATTCAGAATCCTATCAGATAAGAGTTGGGTTGAGTCCAACACATGGTTTTAGATAAAGATGTGTTGTGATCTACTTCGATTAGCTGATTATGAACCCCCTTCTCAAATCTCTAGTTTCTGATTGCGTTTTTGTGCTTTCAGAAAAGTATATCCTGGGTAAATGCAATAATTTGTGGGTTTGTGATTGATCATTTAGCTTGCACACTGCCACACTCTATATGATACGACTATAATTAAGGGTACATTTATTTATAACATCATTTTTGTTTGCCATACGTGCATAATGCTAGACAATTTTATGAGTTGTTCATGCTGTTGAATTAAGATTATTTGCTCTCTATTGTGTGCTCAAACTTTGCATAGGGCATGTGGATTTCTACTTACACTTCTGATTAGGAAATGGCACACACACGCACACAAAAACAATAAAGTAATTGCAGAAAATACTTTTTTACCAGAAAATAATTTTGCGACTACAATCAGTTTCCAACACTTAATAAGTTAGCGATAAGAATCACATAAAATTGCTTAGCATTATGCATGCTTGGTCACTGGCCAGATTAGAAGGTTCATTTGGTGTTCTTAAAGAGGCTAACACTTAGTTTTACTGGTGCTTTGAACTGCTGCTGTGATTGTTTGTGTCAATCACCCTCACATCCGAGATTCACCTCCTTATGTAAAATGAATAAGGAAATGGCTGTTATAACTGGTTATGTACATCTGAGATTCGTCCTATTTGGTGAATCTCGGTTCTGTTTTCATGCAGTACAACACAAGCACACACAACACTTTTTATCTTCTTTCTATTTTACTTTTATTTCAGCAGCAATTTAAGTAAATAATTGGATTATTCTTTCTGCTATCTTTGAAGTAAAAATACACACAAATGTATAAAACAGAAGCACACCCACAATGCACTTTAATTCTATTTTTCCTTAAAATACAGTACTGGCAGCAGCAAAATAAAGTAATTTAGGGGTGTTTTGGAGTCCATAATAGGTATGAACTAGGCTTTAAATGATCACACATATGTATGCTTTATAGCCCACTTATAAGATTCCTATTTGATTAGATTTATTTCGTTGCTGCTATCCCAAAATCACAGAATGCACACATGCTGCACACATATTTATATATATCAGGTGCACTGTTGCTGATCTTCGTTACTGTTTTTTTTACTAGATCAACCCACTCACAAACACACACCAAACTTAACACAACTTTTCGGATATTAAAGGGTAAAGGCTGCTGATGTGTTACAGAACTACATAATTAGAACACGCATGTGATTATTTTTTATTTTTAAACATTTAATGATGCTCAATTTCATGAATTATATGATCATAACTTTTCTTTGGTTTCTGGACTAAGTCCAGGCCGTATACATGCAAAGCATCTCAGAAATGTAAGTTGATGAAACTTACTAATGTCATAGGCAATGAAGAATAACGGTATAGAACCGACACGAAGATAGATATATCAGAAAAGTCGAACTCGTAAAGATGGAAGTATTGTTAATGAGAAAGCTGCGGAAGTCGTGGTAATGTGTTTTGTCGACATTAGCTTTAATATAATCTATCCATTTTTTTCACTTTTTTAACATATTAATATATTATGGATATAAAGGCATCCCTACAAGCTATTGCAAGTGATACACCATTGGACTTAAGAGATGTTTGGAGAAATGATTCATTCTCAAAAGTTAAGGGAGCCAAGAAAAGAGGATATGTCCGATGCATTGGAAAAATGCCATCTATCAAGAATAATGGTGGCTCCCGTTCCTCAAATCAAGAAACTGTTGAACAACTAAAAGATGGATTGACCCGTACACAAGACGCACTGGCTCAAACACAAGGAGAATTAGCAAATTATCGAGGTGCCTTAGCTCAAACAGAAGGTACGTTGAACACACTTCTGCATCTTTTCAAGGAACATATACCTAGTGCCAATTTGTCAGACATCTTAAGCAGTCTAAATATACAGGTATCTTTCGTAATATTTTTTAGTGGAACACATGATATCTATATCTTGATATTCTCTTTTAGTAATAAAATTTTGTATTACTCATTTAAAGGCCATTTGATGTGTTATAGGTTCGTGATAACTAATCTATGGATCTAAACAGCTCTCCTAATGGAAATCAAAGATCTTCTGCCGGAAGTCGTCATAATATTGGTAAATTTTTGAATAAGCTGAAGTTTCTAGTTTTTGAATTTGGGTTGGTAACAATTTTGCTTACATATTATATAAATTATATTAGGTACCTCCTTAGATAATGCTTGAATTGACTTTTATTGGTATGATTCCTATTCACGTTTTACATGATTTATATTTCAAAAGCATTCACGTATATTTATTTGTTACTAGTATACATTATTATTTATATTTTATCCAAAGATTTGTTTTTGAGAGTTCCCATGATGAAGTTGCGGTTGATTTGGTAATTAGTTGTGTTTGAAAAAAATAGATAGACGAGTACTTTTTGATTCCATGATGTTTGAATCTTTTGTTTTGAATAGTGAAGACTTTTGTTAAATGATTACTGTATTTTCTACTTGAGTTAATGAAATTGATCTTATTATGTTTAATGGTTGAAATGAATTTGTTTTATATTATATTGTGAGGTTGAAACTATATATAGCTTTAAAAAAGTGTCATGAAACAAATTGAACTGCACGTTAGTAAATTCTTATTCAATGGCAAAATCTTTGTGCCACAAATTCTCTTTTGTTTTCTGTGGCAAAAAATTATATGCCACTAAATCTTAAATTGTGTGACAAAAGATTAGGTGCCACTAAAACTTCAAAGAAGTTCTGACACAAGTAGAAAGTGTCACTAGATCTTAAAAAAATATACCGACACAAAAATAAAGTGTCACTAAATCTCGAAAAGGCTGCAGCAACACAACCTAGAAGTGTCACTAAATCTTGAAAAGGCTGCAGCAACACAACCAAGAAGTGTCACGAAAGCCTTTTAGTGGCACCGTCCTTAGTGACACTTTTTTTTTCTGCCACCGATTCCCAAAATGGTCTTTGGTGGCACTTCTTTATATTTTAGCGGCACTTTTTGTGTGCCACTAAATGGCATATTTTTTGTAGTGTTCGATAAATTAGGTAAATCTAAGCCGGATTATTCAACATGCCTAATTTTGCAACCAAGGTTTGAAACCGAGAACCGTCCAAGGCCTTCGTGAAAATGTCAGCTAATTGATCCTCCGTCCGAACAAAATAGAGTTCAACTGTACCTTTTTCTACATGATCTTTGATGAAATGGTACCTGATGTCTATGTGCTTTGTGCGAGAGTGTTGAACTGGATTGCAAGAGATAGCGACGGCACTTCGAGAGTCATAGTAGATAGGGATTCTGGATAGCAAGTAACCATAGTCACGCAGTTGTGTTCGCATCCACAACACCTGAGAACAACAGCTAGCAGCTGCAACGTACTCTGCTTCAGCTGTGGATGTTGAAACACAATTTTGTTTCTTTGATGGCCAACTAACCAGCCTGTCCCTTAGGAATTGTACGCTTCCTGAAGTGCTCTTTCTGTCAAGATGACAACTTGCAAAGTCTGCGTCTGAAAAAGCAGTTAAATCAAAATTGGATCCTTTTGGATACCAAAGTCCAAGATTTGGAGTGCCGTTTAGATGTCTGAAAATCTTCTTTACAGGGAGAAGATGTGATTCTTTTGGGTTGGCTTGAAAATGTGCACAAAGACATGTGGAATACATTATATCTGGCCTAATTGCGGTGAGATAAAGCAACGAGTCGATCATACCCATGTATTGTGTCGCATCAACACTTTTTCCAGAAGGATCAGCGTTTAGCTTGCAATGTGAAGCCATAGGAACTTTTGATGAAGTACAAGAACCTAGTTTAAATTTTTTCAGCATGTCTAAAGTGTATTTTGACTATTTGACAAAAGTTCCTTATGAATGTTGTTTGTCTTGTAATCCGAGAAAGAAGTTAATCTCTCCCATCATACTCGTCTCAAACTTCGACTCCATGAGGTCTGAGAAGTTCTTACAAAACTCAGGGTTTGTAGATCCAAATATAATATCATCCACATAAATTTGTACAAGCATTATGTGTCTTCCCTCAGATTTAGTAAATAGAGTTGTGTCTACCACACCTTTTGAAAGACCAGATAGGGTAAGAAATGAATATAAGCTATCATACCAGGCACGAGGAGCTTGTTTTAGACCATTTAAAGCTTTGTCTAAAACATAAACGTGATCAGGTTTAGGTTCATCAACAAAACCTTCAGGTTGTGAAACATATACCTCCTCGTTGAAGACTCCATTCAAGAATGCTGTTTTGACGTCCATTTGATATACTTTGAAATCTTTGTATGCAGCAAACGCCAAGAATATTCTGATGACCTCAAGTCTTGCAACTGGGGCAAAAGTTTCGTCGTAGTCAATTACTTCCTGTTGACATATCCTTTAGCAACCAGTCTTGCTTTATTTCTTACCACTATCCCATTTTCATCTCGCTTATTTTTGAAGATCCATTTTGTTCCAATAATGATCCGATTCTTTGGTTTGGGCACCAATCTCCATACTTGCAGTCGTTCAAATTGATTCAATTCTTCTTGCATAGCAACACTCCAGTCTGGGTCCTTCAAGGCTTCATCCACATGAGAAGTTTCAACACTGCTTAGAAACAATGAGAACATACATTCATTGGCTGATGCACGTCTCGTTTGGATTCCAGTGGACGGGTCACCGATGATTTGGTCAGTGGGGTGGCTACGAGTCCATTTGGTTTCATATGGAAGAGGGGAACTGCATGGTTGAGATTGATGGACATCGGATTGGGTGATTGATTATTCAATTCTTTCAAGAGATGGCATTATTGTATCTGGTTCAACAAATTCTGGTTCGTGATAGGTTTGATCAGGAATAACAGAATTTGAGGAATCTTGTTGAGCTGATTCTGATGCTTGTTGTGGAGAAGATTCGGTGATTGGAGATATTTTAGTTGGTACTAAATCAAATGATGTTGTTGCATTGATCACCAAGTTATCCAATGTTATCACAGTTTGTTCTGCAAGAACAGAAGATGAAGCGTTCAGATTAGCAGACTCAAAGTAGTCGTTATAAAAATTATCAAATAAAGTATTTAATGAGTCGTCTGTTGTTGCAGAAGCTGAAGGACTTTGAGATTGAGAAATTGACAACCTAGAAGTTGTAGCTTCATTACTGGATTCAACCAATTCATCAAATGATACATTAATGCTCTCATTTACAGTCCTAGTGCGAGTGTTGTAGACATGATAAACTTTTGATGATGTGGAGTATCCAATAAAAATTGCTTTATCGGCCTTCTCGCTGAATTTTCCGAGATTCTCCCTGTCGTTCAATACAAAACACCTGCAACCAAAAACACGAAAGTATTTGATATAGGGTAATCATTTGTTAATTAGCTCAAAAAAAGTTTTGTTGAAGCTCTTGTGGATTATTGAGCGATTCTGCGTGTAGCATGCAGTGGCAACAGCTTCGGCCCATAGAAACGTTGGAAACTTTGAATAGGCAAGCATTGTTCGAGCAGCTTCCACCAGAGTTCGGTTCGTCTTTCGACAATCCCATTTTGTTATGGAGTCCTGGTAGCGGAATATTGATGATGAATGCCTTTCGATCTCTGGAAAGTTTCATGAACCGAATTATTGAATTCTGTGCCTTATTCTATTCTGATGAATTGGACAGCTGACTGCAACTTTGTTTCAACAAGTTTGATTAAATCAATGATATGTTGAGGAGCTTCCTCTTTGGTTCGCAAGAATCGAACATATGTGTATCGGGAATAGTCATCCACGACAACCAACACATAGCGCTTTCCGTTGATACTTTGGATCCTCATTGGTCCACATAAATCCATGTAGAGGAGCTCTAACGGCCTTTTGGATGTGGGTTCGGGTTTGGGTTTATGTGCTGCTCTTTTTATTTTTACTTTTTCACATGCTCCGCAAAGATGATCTTTGTCGTACCGGAGCATTGGCAGACCTCTGACAATACTTTTTGAGACCAGTTTATTTATGTTCTCAAAGTTGAGGTGAGATAAGCGACGATGCCACAACCAAGAGTCTTTCGTGGAAGCCTGGGAGAGCACACAAATGCTTTCTTTCAGTTTGAGTTTTGCCAGATCGATGGTATACAAGTTTGAGTTACGGAATCCTGACAGCAGTTCATTTACCGAATCAGTTCTCACACTACATTTTGTAGCTTTAAAGTTCACCTCGAGACCCTTTTCACAGAACTGTCCTATGCTAAAGAGGTTGTGGCCCAATCCCGGTACATAGTTCACATGTTGGATGATGAGATTTTCTGAAACTAAATCTCCATGACCAACAATTGGTAAATGATTGTCATTCCCAATCTAACTGAGCCACAATGTTCCTCGACGTAGTTAGACAATAACTCAACTCTACCGGTCATGTGACGAGAGCATCCCGAATCCATTACCCATGTTGTTTTTACCTTTCATTGAAATTAGATAAGTAACAACATAAAACTCCTTTCTATCACTAACCGTGTTCTAAACTGGCGTGTCCAGAAAACTTTTACGGTTAAAAGTGGTTCCTGAACTGAGTGCACAGGAACCATTCTGCATAAGATCAATCAGACACTACGGGAACCCATTGAAGAATGGGTTTTTTCAGGTTAGCACAAGATGAAATTCCAGATATATGTAACAGAATATTTGTAGGAACCCATTTTTTATTAGTGTCACAGTTGGATGCAAAAATCTTTTGGACTCATTTGAATATTGGACTTTTGGATTTTGTTTCAACCTTGGGTTGTTTGGAACTCTCAGATTTGGTCTATTTGACAGGCTTTTTCTGTGTCTAGACTTTGGTGCATTTGATTCCCTTTTATTTGTCATGACATTTTTCAAGTTTTATATTTTTCTTTTCAGGAATAGAAGAACATGAAGTAGATAAACATGAACAAACAAGTTTTTTCATTACATAACAAGGTTTTGAAAGTCGGTTTACATTCATGTTTTTCCCTACTACATTTAATCTACTTCTTGAAATAGAATTGTCGGAAATGACAAGCAATGGCACAGATGCCTTCTTGAAAAATGAAGCTTGCTTGACTGCTCTTTTGGAATCATTCAGATGATCAGTAACATCAGACAATTTTGAATAAATTACATGTGAACTCTTAGAATGAGAAGAAATTCCTGAGTGAGTGAGTTTCACGGAATACTTGTGATTCTTTGTAGGAGAATCTCTAGTATCCTTTGAAACTTGGTTTTAAGATTTGTTGAGCACTCACCTTTGAGAGTTCTCGGAGGAACTTCCAATATTTCTTTGCCTTTTTCAACATTTGCTACAACGGTGTTTTTAATTATTTTAACTGACAATGTCGAAACCTTTGCTTTTGATTCATTGGAGAGAGTGGAGAGTTTGGTTTGTTTAATTTGAGAGATTTCATTTTCCAAATCCTTGATGATAGTCAGGTTTGAAGCCAGGTCATCATCATTGGATTTGAGTTGAATTTTAAAAGTTTGTTCTTTGATTAAGAACAATTTTCTCTCTTTTTCAGAACGATTCTCTGATTATCTGCCAACTATACCGAAGGTTGGGTGTGAAAGGAGGAAATTTGAATTTGTAAGTCTGAGTGAAAACTTTGATACACGGTATACAGAACTGTTTGTACAAAACCTTTGCAAATAAAATTCTCCTCACCTTTCAAAATTTCTTTTTCAAGATGTGTGATTTGATTTGAAGAATAAAGGTGGGAATGTAAGAATGAGATGTTGATGCAACAGATTTACCATCCATTTCCGACTTTGAGTAACTATGTATGTAGTCGTCCGATAGAGTGGATTCTTAAGTAGAATAACTATCATTTAGTCGCTCATAGCCAAAATATGTATGCTTCTTTTCAAAAGCTTTCGTTTTGAATCTTCCTCATTTAATGCATCTTCCGTTGAACGATGAAAGATGTGACACCCTTGCCACATTAACCACCAATTACCATTCACCCAGGATTATTCACCAACAAACAGATATATAATGATCTGATACCTTAATTAAAGTGCGGAAGCAAAATACATAATAAAATAATACAAATGTGTCAAACACCCTATGGTGCTACATAGGTTACACATCTAAGTCTACAAATCCAAATGTATTACATCATCCCCAAAATTATTACAACATTGTTTCCATAGAACAAATACCAAGATAAACAGTGGAAATCTTCAAGTCACTTCAATAAACGTCCTAGCTAGACGGTCCCGCAGCGGATTTCCCTTTTCCTGTAAAAATTCAACAACTGAAGGGGTAAGCTAAAGCTTAGTGAATACCATATGATTTTACACATTCTACAAATCATTATGATGCCACCCAGGGTAACCGCGGTAACACATACCGTATACCCCACACGTACTCCAAGTACGCAAACCCGAGCCGCAGCTCCTTCGAGCTGACACTCGGCATAAGAACAACCAACCATCTGAGGCAGACATTACATCGGGGATGACCTACTGTCTATCCTGACCACAGAGGTGTTAAACTCTTGGTCATATAGCACAGTAACATCAGAGTACAGATGCGACCACGCAGGTCCATCGAAAAGATGCACAACAAATGAACGGACATGAAACAAATATGAATGTGCATCAACATAAACGCATGTTAGTAGAATGCCAAACGAACATGAAACAACATGCCTCAGCAGGCAATGCAAACATAATGCAGATGCAGCAATGTTAAAATCAAAGGTACTCACAGTGGGTGCGTTATTATTCTTTAAGCAATATTATTTCTCCTCGGAATTTCAACCGGATCCACAAAGTACCCCACTGTGGGTTAAACAACACCACAAGGGACCTGTTAATTCAGTTGTAACAGCACATCGTGTCAATAACTTGTTTAATCTCATAAAACTTAATTTTATAATTCTTGCAAAATTTGGTCCCAGTTTCGGATCTATGTCCGAATTCGGACCCCACCCGAATTCGGACCCCAGTTCGGATCCCACATATTTCTCAATTCGGTTCACGTATATATATAAGTCCCAATTCGGACCCTTTGTAAATTCGAACCATTTATTAGATTCGAACCACATGCTAACTTCGGACCATATCCGAATTCGGTCCCCAACCGAATTCGGACCACATCCGAAATTCAAACACTTAGAATATTTTTGCCATTTTTGATTGTTCCCATTTCGGATCATAAGCCATTTCGGATTATATTACAAGTTCGGGCCCATCCGAATTCGGTCTACAACCAAATTCGGACCCCCATCCAAGTTCCAATACCTAGAAATATTTTGATATATTAATTTTCCAGAAATCCGGGCCTCATCTGAATTCGGACCAGATCCGAGTTCATCTCGGATCCGAATTCGGATCCCACCCCATTCGAATTTGTTCTAAGTCTGTATCCTTCGAGTTTGTTCTTGCAGTTCATAAAATTTCCAGATTTAATTCTTAGTCATTTCCATACTTATTCAATACATGAAATAAATTATACCAACTAAAATACACTTAATTTCAACCACTTTAACACTAACATTATCATACTTTCATACCAATTTACATACTTTTTAACCCTTTTCATCTTGTTCCATTCCGTCGAACACACGCACACTAAAACACACACAAAATCCTCAAATCCATACTTTTAGTGCGAATCAGAAGCTGAAATTTTGTACATAGCATCTTATATACTAGATTTAAACTAATCCACAATAACATCATACATGCATCCACGTTTGAATCTCTAAATCAAATATTCGGTTCATAACAAAACCGAACAAAAATGCTTCTAAATTCGAATTTTAAAGATTGTTTACCTTAATTTGATGATTGTAGACGATATAGTTCCTCCCAGACAACCTTAATCCAGATTTCCAGCTTCTAAATCCAAGCTTTGATGATCTTTAATCTTAGAGAGAGAGAGAGCCGAGAGAGATAGAGGTTTAGAGAGAGAAGTGATTTTTGACAATGAAAGACAAAATGAGTCTTTCATTCCCTTTTATTCCAAATTTTCCAATTTTGTCACTTTTAGTCCCTCAAATTAACCGGTTCCATAAATACTGATTATGATTATATAAATAAAGAATCCATCTTTATTTACTATCCCTAATAATTAAATAATTATTTTCACTTAATAAATTGAAATTTCTAAATTTCCAAACAATACAACAAACTTTATAATTAATCCAAATTCCGTACCAACTTTCATAAATCAACTTAACTTACAAATTTAAACTTAATAAACTTCAATTATAATAATTTTAATCCGAGGATGTTACAGCATGGGCTCCACCACGCTCAACTTCGTCCTCGAAGTTACTCGGATTCGAACAGTTTCGGATATTTCTTCAACATCTCAGATTTAGGCTCCCAGGTATGATTCGCTCCTTTGTGATGCTTCCAACGTACAAGCACCATTTCAATTTCTTTGCTTCTCAACTTCTTTACTTTCGTATCTAACACACACTCCGGCTCTTCAACATACCGGAGCCTTTCGTCAATCTGTAGCTCGGTGTGATCAGCCTAATCCTCGTTTTCGGTTGTAAACGACTTTCTAAGGTTCCCCACATGGAACACCGGGTGTATGCCCGACATTTCTTCAGGTAACTCCAAACGATATGATTGATTTCCTATTTTCTCAGTAATCCTGAATGGTCCGACGAATCTCGGAGCCAACTTTCCTCTCTTTACAAAACGTGTAACACCTCTCATAGGTGACACCTTCAAATATACCCAATCATTCACATCAAAACTGATTGGTTTGTGCCTCCTGTCGTAATAACTCTTCTGACGATCCTGGGCCGCTTTCATATTCTGTCTCACCAACTGAATCTTCTCATTCGTTTCCTGCAATAATGCCGGCCCAGCAATCGGCGTTTCTCCGGTTTCCCTCCAACATGTAGGAGTCCTACACCTTCTCCCATACAATGCCTCAAACGGAGCTTTCTTGATCGTCGCGTGGTAACTGTTATTATACGAAAACTCGATCAGTGGCAAATGATCGTCCCAATTGCCACCGAGGTCTAACACACACGACCGCATGATATCTTCGAGTGTTAGGATGGTCCTTTCCCTTTGACCATCGGTTTGCGGACGGTAAGCCGTACTCATAGCAATCCTCGATCCTAACCCTTCTTGTAATGCCGACCAAAAGTTGGAAGTAAATCGGCTGTCACGATCAGATACAATGGACTTAGGTACTCCATGTCTCGAAACAATCTCATCCAAGTAAATCTGAGCTAACTTTTCCAGTGAATAACTTTCTCTTATTGGAATGAAGTGTGCCGACTTGGTTAATCTATCAACGATTACCCATACCGCATCGTGTTGACGCCAAGTTTTCGGCAACTTTGTGACAAAGTCCATCGTGATATGCTCCCACTTCCATTCCGGAATGGGAAGCGGTTGCAAACTACCGTAAGGTTGTTGGTGTTCGGCTTTCACTAACCGACAAGTCCTGCATCTTTCCACGTACTGACCTATGTCTTTCTTTAATCCGGGCCACCAGAAGTCTGCTTTCAGCTCGTTGTACATCTTTGTGCTCCCGGGATGTACAGAAAACTTAGACTGATGAGCTTCTTCTATTATCACATTTCTCATGCCTCCATACTTTGGCACCCAGATTCTCCCATATATACCTTTCAAACCCGATTCACTTGTTTCCATATCCTTAATCTGTGCTCTTATATCTTCAGCACCAACATTCTCGTCTTTCAAGGCTTCCTCTTGAGCGGCCTTGACATCATCAATAATAGTGGATGTTAACATAGTAGATGTCAACATGTAACATCAATCCTTGGCATATTCTTTGCGACTCAAAGCATCGGCTACCACGTTAGCCTTTCCAGGATGGTAAAGGATTTCACAGTCATAATCCTTTATTAGTTCCATCGAACGTCTCTGTCTCATGTTAAGTTCTTTCTGGCTGAAAATGTATTTCAGGCTCTTATGATCCGTGTATAACTGACACTTAGTCCCATATAGATAGTGCTTCCACAATTTTAACGCAAACGTAACTGCAGTCAACTCCAAGTCATGAGTTGAATAATTCTTCTCGTGTTGCTTTAACTGTCTCGAAGCATAAGCTATAACTTTTCCACGTTGCATCAATACTGCACTAAGTCCCAACCTCGAAGCATCTGTGTATACAACAAAGTCCTCATTACCCTCTGGTAGGGCAAGTATCGGTGCTTCACTTAAAGTCTTCTTCAAAACATCAAACGCTTCTTGCTGCACAGTTTCACATACAAACGGTGCATTCTTCTTCGTCAACACCGTCAAAGGAACGACAATTTTCGAAAAGTCCTTTATAAATCTCCTATAGTAGCCCGCCAACCCCAGAAAACTTCTGACTTCAGTAGCTGAACGAGGCGGCTCCCAGTTTCTTACCGCTTCTACCTTAGCCGGATCTACTGAAATTCCGGCCCCCGAAATTACATGCCCTAAAAACTGAATCTGTTGCAGCCAAAACTCACATTTTGAGAACTTGGCATACAACTTCTCTTTTCTTAGCAATTCCAGCAATTCCCTTAAATGATCAGCATGTTCGGCTTCCGACTTAGAGTATACTAAAATATCATCGATAAACACAATTACCGATTTATCCAACATCGATCTACATACTCTATTCATTAAATCCATAAACACTGCCGGGGCATTGGTTAAACCGAAAGGCATTACCAGAAACTCGTAATGCCCATACCGAGTCCAGAAAGCTGTCTTTGGCACATCTTCCTCTGGAACCTTCAATTGATGATATCCCGATCTCAGATCAATCTTAGAAAACATACAAGCTCCATGTAACTGGTCAAACAAGTCATCTATCCTTGGCAATGGATACTTGTTCTTTATTGTCAACTTATTCAGCTCCCGGTAATCGATGCACATTCGCATTGTGCCATCCTTCTTTTTCACAAACAAAACAGGGGCTCCCCACGGCGATGAACTTGGTCGAATAAAACCCTTGTCCAACAACTCCTGGAGTTGTGTCATCATCTCTTTCATCTCGGTTGGGGCAAGGCGATAAGGAGAACGAGCTACCGGTGCAGCTCCAGGGATCAGATCAATTCTAAATTCCATTTGTCTCTCAGGCGGCACGCCAGACAAGTCTTCCGGAAACACATCCGAGAATTGTGAAACAACAGGCACATCGGCCAACGTCTTCTTCTCAGCCTTGGCATCTATAGCATATGCCAGGTAGGCGTCACATCCCTTTGCAACAAGCTTTCGAGCTTTTGCAACAGTCAACAAACACAGATCCCCACTTCTCCTATCCCCATAAATGAAAATCTCACGCCCCTCTGGAGTAGTTATCTTTATCATTCGCTTCTTACATACTATGTGGGCTTCATTCTCTATCAACCAATCCATCCCGATAATCACATCAAACTCACTGAATTCTATCGGAATCAGATCTAAATTGAAGACTACATCTTCAATTACTAACGTGCAATTACGGTATACATGATCTACCTTGACTAAAGTATTGCTAGCAGTTTCAATATAAAGTATAGCAGATAACTTAGACAGTGGCATAGCAAGTTGTTGTGCAAAAGCAGTAGACACGAAAGAACGGTTGGCACCCGAATCAAATAGAATTCGTGCAGGCATGGAATTTACAATAAACATACCCGTGACCACCTCTGGGTTTTCCCTAGCTTCCTCTGCAGTGATTTGAAAGGCACGAGCCGGTGCCCTTTGTGACTGACCCCGACCTCGGTTAACTGAACCACCGCTTGAACCTCCCGAAGATCGCGTTGATATTGGAGCAGCAGCTGCTGGAGCATTCTTTCGACAATTTCTACTATAGTGCCCCCACACTCCACATTTATGGCAGGCATCTGATCTTCGTGGACATTCATTCTGAAAGTGGCCCAACTCTCCGCAGCAAAAACATGCACTCCCGTTTGTGCACTTGCCGAAGTGTTCTAGATGACACTTGTTACAATACTGTGGCTCGGTGTTGATAGAGTATGCACGAGCACGACCGGAAGAACTAGACTGTCGACGAAAGGACTGTTGTGGCGAGTACTGCGAAGATCGTGAAGAACCAGAATAACCTCCTTCGCGTTGGCGTTTTGGTGGTGAAGGTTGAGTTGGATTAGCTGAGGCAGCAGCGGACCCCATCACGTAACCAGACATACTTAAAATCTGTTCCACATTTCTGGCGGCTTCCAATAGACCAGCAAATGTGGGGTAGCGTACATTGCTCATCACCCTCCGAATCTCCAAATCAAGACCAGCCTCAAACCTGGTCACTTTTCTTTCCTCAGTATCCACTTGATGAGGCGCGAACAAACTCAGCCTCGTGAACTCCACGGCATACTGGGACACAGACTTAGTCCCCTGAATCAGCGTCATGAATTTAGCCTCCAATCTTCGGCGCTCATCGGCCGGGCAGTACTGCTGAGTGAAAACTTCAGTGAACTCAGCCCATTTCATTACAGCAACCTTCTCCATTGTTAGTGCATTCACCATCGAGTACCACCACATTATTGCGTCTTTGGTGAACATGGCAGTAGCGAATCGGACCATATCCTTCTCAGCACAATCGCTGATTCGGAAAGTCCTTTCTGTAGCTGTTATCCACTCAAGTGCAGTAACAGCATCCCCCAACCCAGTAAATTCAACGGCTCCATTTCCCTTAAAGTCCTTGAAACGACAACCCCTGGGCTTATTAGATGACCCAGTGTTGTCATCTTGCTCGTCATTATTTCCCTCTCTTTCCTTATTCCTTCTTTTCTCTTCTCTTCG
>JAANYP010009092.1:0-23889 GCA_020465985.1 Centrapalus pauciflorus | reverse complement strand
AGAGCTTCTTGAAAATCAAGTGCTTTCTTTTGTGTTGAATTTAATTCCTTTTCTAAAACAGTAATTTGATGTTGAAGAACTTTTGTAGGAATATAAAGGCGAGGAATTGGTTTTACAAGTTCTGCTTTCATTTCGGCTTCTAAATAACCTGACAAGAAGTCTTCGTCTAAAGTGGGTACTCTAGAAGGATAACTCTCGTTAAGTTCTTCATATTGAAAAGATATTTCTTTTTGTTTATTTTCAACGCGTTTCTCATCCTCTTGGGTTAAAATTTCTTTTGATGACTCAAAAACAAAAGATTTAAGTCCAACTCCCATATAATTCATGTAGGTCCCAAAAGATATCCCAAGTATATAGCCTTAAGCTGTAGAGGGGGGGCGTGATACAACAATTTAAAAACTACACACAATTTTCTCAATGTTTGTATGTATTATCAACAAATGTTAATTACAAACAAGCTTGAATGCGGAAAGGTTCAAGCTGAGATGACAGATACAACAGTATGCTTAACTAGTCTAAGACAGACTTAAACTAGGTACAATGAATACACTCACTAAGAATCACTCACCGTGTTTACAAGACTCAGAGGAACAACTTTAACAAGAACAGCTTAGACACCAAGCACTGTTTTATTCAAGCAGACTTGCATGCATGAAAAACACACTTGAATGCACGTTCACTCTCGATTTCAACACTTAGCTTTTTGGATTTATCTTTCAATCCTTGGAAGTTTCTTTTTATACTCACTCAGAGGATCTAAGTGAAGCTTCTTCATTAGACGAAAAGAAAAAGGGAAAGTCTTATTGAAAAGACAACATAAACTTTTCTGCACATTCTGAAAAGCAGACTTGTCTTCATGTGGGCATAATTTTTGTCTTTTCACTTTGTCTACTGTTGAATTGCCTTTAACTAAATAAGGAATGTCAACTTTGAGTCTTTCTTCCTTTGTTAAGGCCTATTTTGATATAAGAAAAAGGTCTGTCACCCTTTTTCAAATATCCTTTTGTCTTCATGTAACAGAACAGCGTGGGAAGGCTGAACAGTTCTGTTTTCCACTTTGTCTTCGACTTTGTAAACTGATCTTGTAGTCAAAAACAATACATGAGGACTTGGAAACATATTCCATAAAGTGTTTAGCCTGTTCACAAAGAACAGGTTCTGTTCACAAAGAACAGGTTCTGTTCACAAAGAACAGAACACTTGTAAACTGCCCAAGCTGCTCACCAGTGTAGAGCAGCGTAGACAGTTTATGTCCAGCCTGTTCAACAGACTGAACAGCTTGGGCAAACTGTCTTTGTTGCAACACATGCAACATATAGAACAGCTTTGGGCTGATATTGCAAATCAGTTTCATGTCTCAATAAGGCATATAACAAGCCTTAAATTCAACCTTCAAATGCATTAACAGGTTTGATTGAAAATCTCCCCCTCAGATGCAGAATAGGTTTGACTGAGGCCTTTTTGTGCCTAACAATCTCCCCCTATTTGCAATAACCAGTCTAAGCTGGCTTTATCAAAAATCACTTTATATTTTTACAATACATTTGCTGAAATAAAATTACAACATCAAAGTAAAGTAAAAGATCAGTTTATATATACACTGATTCTTGATTACATAAAAACAACACATGTTTTTACAAGAGTACAACTAATGTACAAAAAGTTTTGGACTGTTGGTGTTGGGAGCAGATAATGGCAAGCCTGTCCAACAGATGGACATCTTCCATTCTTCACCTACCTTGATTGGTAGATGGACATCACTGTACTAGAGGTGGCAGTCCTTCTCCAAACATTCTTTCAAGTTCCTCCCTTGTTTCTTCCATATCTTGAATTTCAACTCTGAGAAACATGAAGTTTGGATCTTGAAGCTCACCTCTGTCATAAAAACCTCTCAGCTCATCCCAGATGGCTGCTCTCTATTTGCTGGACTGCCTGAAGGAGTTGGCAATTCTGAAGGCTGCAAGCTGCTTAAGACCAACTTTGTGTAGGTCTGAAGCTCTCTGAAAACACTTTTTCTGGGTTAAGGGATCTACAAAAAATGCCCCAACTCAGGTTCTTCAATTACCTTACCTTCTTCAAACTCCACTCCTTTGGGCAGGCTGTGGTTAACTCCTTTGATCTCCACAGCATAGTCTCCTTGTTCAATCATCATAAGGAGTTCTTCCAGCTCAGTATCTTTCCTTGTCCTCCTGGCCTTTATTTTTGGTTGTGTGACATAGACACCTTCACTAACTTCTTTGGAGATCAGGCCAAGATTCTTCACTCTCTCCATCAGCTTCTTGACATATGCTCTGACAGTCTTAGCAGTTTCTGACTTAGACTCGCTCAGAGCAACTGCCAGCTCAATCCATTCTCTGTATCCCATCTGAGCAACATCAGTGTAGTCATACGTTTCTAGTTCTGGGCCTGTTGCCCCCATTCTGGTTATTTTCAACTTCCACTGACTGCCTTTTCTTGATATGGGAACAGCTTTGACAATTGCTTCCTTGGCTAGCCTTCTATCATCAACATCCTGAAAATTTCTTCTAGCCAAGTTGTCAAAGTGGAACTGAGCTCTTGCAGAAGGCACTGGAGTTTCGGTCACTGAGACCAGAGCACCTTTTTCTTTTTCTGCTTCCTTCTCTCCTGCTGATCCCTTAGCAGCTTCCATTAATTTCTTTTGCACTTCAAGAGAGGACATTTTGATTTTCTTTGCCTCTTGAAGTGCAAGAGACTTAGCAGCTTTGGCAGATTCTTCTTCTTTCCTTAGAGCTTCCAGGGCTTGAAGCTGTTCTTCTCTAAACTCAAAATATTTGTGCATAGGAAGACCCATTTCTTTGGCCCTGGCTTTGTGAAATTTAATCTCTGCTGCTTTCTGCTGTTGGGAATCAACTGCTGCTTTTTCTTTTCCTTTAGCTGCTGTAGTGACAGCAGCTTCAGTACTTTCCTCCTCCTCCTCCTCTTCTTCTTCTAAAATTAGATGCCTCCTTCTGCTGCTTAGCCTGTCCTCAGAAATAAATTCCTCCCCCTTAGACTGAGCAGGGTTTGGAGTTTCAGCCTGAGTAGGCTGAGCAGTTTGGGAAGCACCCTCCATTGTACATGTTGCAGATGGTCCTGCTGGTTGACCAGGGAGTATTGCAGGTATTGATTTCTCCTTAGGAGAAGAAGTTTTCTCCCCCTTAGACTTAGTCTTCGAGGCAGATGACTTCTCCCCCTTTGAAGGAGATGGACCAGCACCTTCAACACCTGGTCTGCCTGAAGACACAAAGGCAGCAGGCTTGCCAGCAGTTTTGGCAGCAGGCTTGGGGCCAACAAGGCTATTCACTAAGAAAGCCAGGTTGTCCTTTACCTCTGCAAGCTGGGAAAGACAGGTTTGAAGAGAAGAGGATTGGTTATCAGCAAGGGAGGTCAGCTTGACAATGTTTTCCCTATCAGAATCTGTGAACAACAAACTTTGAAGTTGTGCAAGATGGAGTTCAAGAGAATCTTGCACATCAGCAAGGTTTGATGACACAGAATTGGATAGGGAGCCAATGAGTGTGTTCAAGATGGCCAGAGTGGCAGGAAGTGTAGAATTGCAAGAAGTTAGGAGAGATGACAGTTGGTGAGAAATAGCTGTCATTGAGGACACAGAGTCCTTTTGTAGTGAAAGAATTGAGGAGAGGGATGTGGAGACATTTTGCAGCTGTGCAGTGAGTGCAAGCAGCTGTGGAGAATTATCAGGTTGTGGAGTGGCAGGGAAGGAATCCTTGAACAGATCAAAGAATCCCTTAAGCTGTTCAGGCACAGAGTCTGAAATAAGAGAGGGTAGAGAGGATATAGAGGTTTCTAAAGAACCAACTTTGTTGGTCAGCAGTGAAAGCTGATCCTTCAAAGGCAGGTCTTTAGGAGATGGAGGTGTATGGGTGGACTGTTTAGATTGGGTTGATGGAGAAGAGGATGATGAGGCTGGTGTATGAGGATGTGATGGAGAGGGAAGAGGAACATTTGAGAGAAGCTCCATAGCCTGGGCAAAAGTAATGTGGCCCAGCTTGGAGGGGTCAAAGGGTCCCTTAGCAGTGGCTGTAGCTGCATCATTAGGAGAAGGGGTTGATGTTGGGGGCCTTTCAGATGCTGCTTGTGTTGCAACACCTTCATGAAGGCCAGTGGGTGTTCCCTCTGCAGTGCCTTAGTGTAAAAGCACCTCATCATGGGGAGATGGGATATGCATTTCAACATCAGCAGTGGTGAAACCTACTGATGGACTTTGCACAGAAGGGTCAGCCTCACCTAAAGGATGGTATGTTCCCTGAGGTTCATCAGCTTGGGTTGTTGGTCCCTCAACAGCTGTTTGGTGTAGAACAACTGTATCATAGGGAGCAGAAATTTGAGGCTGAGCTACTGATTGGTTTATACCAGCAGTGTGGACACCTCGTGCAGACTCAGGGTGTAAATTAAGAAGTTTGAGGTGGGGACATTGTGGACTCAGTATGGAGTGGAGAGGGCTCCTGTCTTTCAATATTTTCAGCCTGTTGGGAGGCTGGAATAGTTGAGGTGGCTATCTCCGTTTGTACAACTGGCTCCTGTTGGAAGGAACCAGAGGGTGTATGCTGACTCTGGGTGGACTCAGGTTGGAGTGAAGCAGGCTCCAAATGTGCTGAACCTTCCCCCAAAATAGGAGAGGCAGCAAGGGTGGCTTCTCTTACAACTGAACCCTGTTGAGAGGGAACAGAGGAGCTGGTTGTTTGGGCTGATTTTCTTTTTCGTTGGTATAGGATGGATGAAGTGGGTGATGTTGGAGAGGAAATGAGAGGTTCAGACTGGACAGGTTTAGAGACTGGGTTAGAAACAGGTGGGTTGACCTGTTCCATAGTCTCAGGTGCCACAAAGGCACCAGCCACAGAGGCTTCAGGTTCAACGAATGAACCAGGGTGAGGAGCCTGCTCCCCTTCAGCCACAGAGGCTAAGGGTGCAGACTCAGACTGAGCTGTTTTGGCCTTCTTGTGGACAGGCCCAACTTCAGTGGTTGCCATGGTCCTTTTAACAAGTTTGGACCTGACTTTGGATTTTCTCTTGGGAGCAGCTTCTGGATCCACCCTCACATCAGAGGGTCCTTCCACCAATCCTAACAACCTCCTCATTGGTGTTGACAGAGGAGGCTCATTTGGAAGAACAGTAGTGTAGAAAACTCTATCTCTATTACAGGGAAGACAGCAGTATGAAGTAAAGGCTGAGAGTTGTACAAGTGCTCACCACAAATGTGTCTGAAGATGAGGCTCAGAAATCGGGGGTATCGAACAGCAGCTGGTCGTGTCTCCTGCTGCACCAGGTTCCTCAGGTTCAGGAAAATCCACTTAGCCATATCCATTGTAGTTCCATCCACCAGCTGTAGGACTATTGGAATTTCATCACGGCTCAGTTGGTCAAATGAACCAACTTTGCTGCTGAAGCACATCACCACTGAGGCAAATAGAAAGCTGTAGGTAGGAGACAGATCCTTCCTGAAGAGCGTAGCTCCAATTTTGGGTTCTGCTACACCACAGAAGCGTAACAAATTCCCCATTTGTTCATTCTCAGGTTGAGGCATGTCATATGAATCAGCAGTTGGCAGATGAAGAACCTCCCTGAGAAGATCAGTAGTGATCTCAATGGTCTGAGTCCCATTGAGAATAGTCCCATTAATGACTTTGGTATTGGGGTTGTAGGCACAAGTGTACCAAAACTCGTATACCATCTCCTGGTACAGGACACCAGGAGTAGCAGTCATGGCGTAGTTCAATGGATGAACTGTCAAAAACTCCACCATTTGGTCATAACCTTTCCCCACATAGTTTTTGGGGATTGTGAGGTTTGCAATGTAGTTAGTGGGTTTGATGGTTAGCATTGTGGTGACTGATGAGTGTTTCTGTACGTCATCACCAACAAATACTGGTAGAAAGGGGTTATTTCTGTGAGCCATTTTGGAAGTAGTGAAAGTAGTAGAAGCACAAGACACTTAGTCGATTTTTAGGGTTCTTAGGAGATTTATGGTAGTAGTGAGGAAGACGAAGATGAAACAGTATGAGGTATTTATAGGATTTGAATGTGAGTGGGTATGAGAGAGAAATATTTGGGCGGTTGATTTGAAAAGGTCGTTAACGAAAAACGGAACGGTTGTCGATGTAAGACCGTTTGTCAGACCACTTGAGCCCTTTTTAATAACTAACACACGTAACCCACATTATCTGCAGTAATTAAGTTAAATAAAAACAGAAATTAAGTAACTTAATTGTGAAGAAAGGTAATTAAAAACTGTTAGTCTAAGCTGTTGGTCAAATAGGTGATGAGCAGGGTTATCACAAGCTGTTCACTCTTCAGACTGTTCTCTCAACCTGTTCAGCTATGTAAGAACATGTTGTGTTCAATAGCTGATCAGGTTACAAGACAATGTCTTGTAAATCAGTATGAAGGAGTGAGCAGGGTGGAGAATGAACCATCAGAGTAGGCTGGACGAGTAAACTATTATTGTTCAGCCTGTTATATGTTCAAGCTGTTCAAGCCTTTCAGAAAAATGGCTAAGTACAGAATATGCATAGCCTGTTCTGTCTAAGCTGTTCTGAGAAACTTGAGCAGTGTGAGACATACAATGTCTTAGACCTTTGAGGACACTTAGTCACATTTGTTTAACATGCCCAGCTTGCTGACAAGGTAATTAAACCTTGTTTCATCAAGAGGTTTGGTGAAAATGTATGCAAGATGTTCATTTGTGGAAATAAAACTTACCTCCACATTACCTTTCTGAATGTGATCCCTGATGAAGTGATGTCTGACTTCAATATGCTTGGTTCTTGAATGAAATACTGGATTGTTGGAAATGGCTATAGCACTTGTGTTATCACACAGAATAGGAATTTTCCTATACACAAGCCCATAGTCTTCAAGCTGATGCTGCATCCACAGAATCTGCCCACAGCAGCTTCCAGTAGCAATGTACTCAGCTTCAGCAGTAGAAGGAGACACTGAGTTCTGCTTCTTACTACACCAACTTATCAACTTGCTACCAAGGAGTTGACATCCACCTATTGTACTTTTCCTATCTAGCCTGCAGCCTGCAAAATCAGAATCTGAGTAACCTGTTAGTTCAAGGCTTGAGTGTTTGGGATACCAAAGACCTAAACCTGATGTGCCCTTCAGGTATCTGAAGATTCTTTTAACAGCAGCTTGATGAGATTCCTTTGGGTCAACTTGGAATCTAGCACATAAACAGGTGGCAAACATAATATCAGGTCTACTAGCAGTTAAATATAGCAAGCTCCCAATCATACCTCTGTAAGCTGTTACTGAAACAGCTTTGCCACTGGCATCAGCATCCAATTTTACATTGGTTGCCATTGGGCTTTTAATAGGAGAACTTTGATCAAATTTAAACTTTTTCAAGAGATCTAAGGTATACTTTCTTTGATTTATAAAAATTCCAGTTGAGGTTTGTTTAACCTGTAATCCTAAAAAGAAAGTAAGTTCTCCCATCATACTCATTTCATATTTGGATTTCATGAGTAATGAAAAATTCTTGCATAACTGCTCATTGGTAGAACCAAATATTATATCATCCACATAAATTTGAACAAGCATAATATCAGATTTCACCTTCTTTATGAACAGTGTGGTATCCACTTTACCTCTAGAATACCCATTGCTCATAAGAAATTCAGTAAGAATGTCATACCAGGATCTAGGGGCTTGTTTTAGACCATAGAGTGATTTGTCCAACTTATAGACAAAACCTGGATATTGTTCATTTTCAAAACCTGGAGGCTGCTTGACATAAACTTCTTCTTGTAGCTTCCCATTCAAAAATGCACTCTTCACATCCATTTGAAATACCTTAATGCTCTTATGAGCAGCATAGGCTAGATATAAACGAATTGCTTCTAGCCTGGCCACAGGAGCAAATGTCTCATCATAGTCAATTCCTTCCTCCTGTCTATAAACCTGAGCAACCAGTCTTGCCTTATTTCCAATGACGTGACCTTGCTCATCCATTTTATTCCTGAAAACCCATTTAGTGCTAATTATAGTTTTACCTTTAGGAGCAGGGACCGGCTTCCATACCTTGTTTCTCTCAAACTTATTGAGTTCTTCTTGCATGGAAGTGATCCAATTTGCATCTTTTAGTGCTTCATCCACTTTCTTTGGCTCCATTAGTGAAACAAAACTAGAGAACATACAGAAGTTCCCTAAGCTGTCCCACCTTGTTTGTACCCTTTTGTTGATGTCACCAATTATATGATCATTGGGGTGACATCTGATCCACTTAGGATCATTTTTCAATGAGGATTCTCCTGAGTTATCAGCATCTTCAGCAGATCCTGTTGAACAGCTCTCAAGATTTTCAGACACACTGTTGTCTTGAGCCTGTTCACTTGTTGAACATGACTGACCACTGTTGAACATATCAGCAGTGGAATCAGGAAAATCAACATTGATAGGTTCAGGACATGCAGTTGTAATTAAGTCAGTACACTTATTCACACAGGATGTATAGATATAATCATCATCATGCCCATCATTTTTAACAGGTTCCACACTGGGTGTAGTGGAAGCTTTTGAGTCATCTTTACTGTTTGAATGCATGAGATCATCAAAGTTTAATTCTTCTGAAACTGATTCAGGAACAGCTTTGGTGGAAGCATTCTTGGACTCTTCAAAGGTGACATTGATAGATTCATCTATCACATTTCTTTTGTTGTTGTACACTCTGTAGGCTTTGGAGATAGCAGAGTAGCCAATAAACACACCTTCATCAGCTTTTGGTTCAAACTTTGCCAGTTGATCCCTTTGATTCAGAATGAAGCAGGGACAACCAAACACATGGAAGTAACTGACATTTGGCTTCCTCCCTTTGAGCAGCTCATAGGGAGTCTTGTTGAACCTTTTCACCACTAAGGATCTGTTTTGGGTGAAGCAGGCAGTGTTAACAGCTTCAGCCCAGAATGATGAAGGTAAACTAGATGCACACAACATGGTTCTAAGCTGCTTTACTTGGGCAGAGTTCAACATTTCCATCTTTTTCACAAATCTAATAATTTCTCTAGCAGCCTCTCCTTTGTTTTTCAAGAAGATAACCCATGTGTACCTGGAGAACTCATCAACCATTAGTAGAGTGTATCTTCTTCCTCCTAAACTTGGGACATTGACAGGTCCAAACAAGTCCATATGGATTAAGAAGAGAGGAGTATCAATAGAAAAGTTATGTTGGGATTTAAAAGATGATTTCCTCTGCTTGCCTTTCTCACAAGCTGTGCAGAGTTTATCCTTAACAAAGGTCATAGAAGGCAAACCTGTCACCAACTATTTCTTACAGAGTTTGTTGATGTTCTTGAAGTTCAGGTGTGACAACCTTTTGTGCCATAACCAGTTTAGGTCTGCATTCGTTCTTGTGAGAAAACAGGTTTCAGTTGTGGGATTAGCAGATTGCATGTCCACAACATATACACCTTTTTTTCGTTGAGCACATAGCACAACTTTGCTTTGGGGATCCAATATGTAACCCAGGTGCTCATCAAAGTTAACTTTGTAGCCAGCATCACACAGTTGACTTATGCTAACAAGGTTATGTTTTAGCCCAACCACATAGGCTACTCTTTTGAACACTGCAGCACCAGCTTTAAGAGTTCCATATCCCTCAGTGGATCCCTGTACATTGTCACCAAATGTGACTTTTGGCCCTTTTTCAGGCCTGAGATCACTCAACAGGTCCTTACAACCTGTCATGTGCCCTGAGCAGCCACTGTCCAAGTACTAAACTTGGGATGGTTGTTTTTCCTGCAGAGTGACAAGAAGAATATTAGTCATTTTTAGGGGAACTCATCACAGAGATGAGTTCTCCTACTTCATCAACATTTGTTGATGGACTTGTGATGTCAACACTAATATTCCCTATTTGAATGGTATCAGTTTGGATACCACTTTCATTGACTAAGATGTTTCCAACACTGTTTATGTCAGCTGTGAGGGAACCATCAGAGTTAGCAGGCCTCATGTCCTCAGTTTCAGGACAATCTTTGGCCGGATGTGTCTTCATTCCACATTTATAACATTTTCTCCTTTTAGCATTTTTGGAAGAGAACCTTTCAGAAGCACATTCTGAGTTATTTCTATTGATTTTACCAGTAGATTTAGCAAGCTTATTACTATTTGATGAATCAACAGCTTGAGTGGAAAGTTCAATAGCAACAGCTTTGCCTGTCTCTTCTTTCCTCTTTTTAGGAGGACAGATGTCAAAGATAGGAAGCTTAATTGGTTTTTGAATTTCCACAGGTTTAGGAAACTTATTACTAGATCTCTCAGGCTGAGCAATGGCTTTGCCTTTGTTCTTCCTGAGATGTGATTGATGTTTCCTATCAACATAAACATTATTTCGTGTTTTGAAAGACTTATTCTCATTTAAAACCAGTTTACCACTGTGATTAAAAAACTTATTTGAAATCACAGCAGGTTTGCCTTCAACAAGAGACTTACCCTTGTTAAAGACAGACTGCTTACCTTTTGAAAACTTATTTTCAAAATGTTCAGCATTAAAAGGATTAGTATGCCTTTTTTTATCAGCTTTAGATCCAAGGCCTGTTTTGTCAACAGGTTTGGTGTCCACAGCTGCAGTTTGGACATGCTTTCCTTTCTTTCGCTTGTGTGAATCAGCAGAGTACTTAGCAAGCTTATTTGATGGAAAACTTATTTCATCAGCAGCTTTTGTGCTAGGTTCACACGAGCTTTTCAGTGTTTTGAGGCCTGACAAACCTGTTTGTTGAGATTAATTTACCATTCACTTTTTGAATAAAAGTGTTTGGAAGCTCACCAAGAGTAGACAAGTCTTCTTTCAAATTATTAACCTCAACAATGGAAGCTGCTGCGTCAAGATCCCCTCCAAGATAGGCTTGGATTTGTGCAGGAATCTGCTGACTTATGCAGTGGCTGGCTTTTTGTGCAGATTGGCACCAAGAGTCAACTATTGAATCAGACTCCTCCCAGTCACAAGTCTCTGCTATGAGTCCCTTTTGCCGGTTGGAAACCACTGAGTTTTCCAACTTCCTCAGCTTAGCCATAGCCATAAGGTACTTAACCCTATAGCCATCATCCCTGTTTGTCTTGTGTGGTTTGGATGACTGACCAACAGCTTTTGACACGCAGTCAGCAGCTATATGGCCAATTTTGCCACATTTGAAGCACTCATCTTTGGTCTTATCAAATGCCTTCTTTTTAACAGCATTTGAGCTTCCCTGCAGCATGTTTCTTCCAAACCTTTTCTTGTTGAACCTTTTGACAAGCATGGCTATCATTTGCTCATCATCCAGTTCAACAAGATCTGCATTGTCTTCCTCATCAGACATTTCCTCCTTATCATCAGCCTGTTGACCAGGTTGAGTGAACACATCACTCATTTGACTTACAGGTTGTTTTACACTGGCCACAAAGGCTGCACCTTTCTTAGATATTTCCAAGGCATTTCTCTTCTATTTCCTTGACTGCTCATCATTTAGTAAGGATCCATATAGGTTAACAAGATCCATACTTTTGATGGTACCTGAATTCCTTAATATTGTAGAAAAATAATTCCATTCTTCAGGCAGGACGTCTAAGAATTTGTTTACCAAAGTCAGGCTGTCCTTGGTGATCCCAACAGCTTTGAGATCATTTACAATAGCAGTAAACCTGGTGTAGGTTTCAGTGAGAGTCTCCTTTGGTTTTGCAAAGAAGAGTTCATACTGTCTAACAAGATTATTAATCCTGTTGTCAAGTGTGATTGTGGGTCCATCATAGACTGTACACAAAGTATCCCACATCTCCTTTGCAATCTTCATCTTCTCAACCTGTTTGAACACATCATCAGGCAGAGAGATGACCAGGTTATTTCTGGCATTTGCATCAAGAGCCACCAGTCTTTTGTCTTCATCAGACCATTGAGCTTTTGCTTTCTCAAATGTTCTGATTTCAGGAGCAGCTCCTTCAACATCAGGAGTTATAGTTGTAACAGAGGTTGGCACATAGGGACCCTCCATTACAATCTCTGGTAGTTGCACATCCAGATTCTCTAAGTAGAGCATCATCCTGCACTTCCAACCAGAAAAGTTCTGATGATTGAACTTTGGAGGTTTGCCCATTGAGCCATTGTCATAGTATGAGGAAGTTGCAGCACTGTTGTCCATGGAAACTTTGGTAGAATGAGAGATCTAGAATGACACACACTCTAAACTGCTCTGATACCAGTTGTAGGTCCCAAAGGATATCCCAAGTATATAGCCTTAAGCTGTAGAGGGGGGAGGGGGGGGGGGGGTGAATACAACAATTTAAAAACTACACACAATTTTCTCAATGTTTGTATGTATTATCAATAAATGTTAATTACAAACAAGAATCACTCACTGTGTTTACAAGACTCAGAGGAACAACTTTAACAAGAACAGCTTAGACACCAAGCACTGTTTTATTCAAGCAGACTTGCATGCATGAAAAACACACTTGAATGCACGTTCACTCTCGGTTTCAGCACTTAGCTTTTTGGCTTTATCTTTCAATCCTTGGAAGTTTCTTTTTATACTCACTCAGAGGATCTAAGTGAAACTTCTTCATTGGACGAAAAGAAAAAGGGAAAGTCTTGTTGAAAAGACAACATAAACTTTTCTGCACATTCTGAAAAGCAGACTTGTCTTCATGTGGGCAGAACTTTTGTCTTTTCACTTTGTCTACTGTTGAATTGCCTTTAACTAAATAAGGAATGTCAACTTTGAGTCTTTCTTCCTTTGTTAAGGCCTATTTTGATATAAGAAAAAGGTCTGTCACCCTTTTTCAAATATCCTTTTGTCTACATGTAACAGAACAGCGTGGGAGGCTGAGCAGTTCTGTTTACCACTTTGTCTTCGACTTTGTAAACTGATCTTGTAGTAAAAAACAATACATGAGGACTTGGAAACATATTCCATAAAGTGTTTAGCCTGTTCACAAAGAACAGGTTCTATTCACAAAGAACAGAACACTTGTAAACTGCCCAAGCTGCTCACCAGTGTAGAGCAGCGTAGACAGTTTATGTCCAGCCTATTCAGCAGACTGAACAGCTTGGGCAAACTGTCTTTGTTGCAACACATGCAACATATAGAACAGCTTTGGGCTGATACTGCAAATCAGTTTCAGGTCTCAATAAGGCATATAATAGTCCTTAAATTCAACCTTCAAATGCATCAACAGGTTTGATTGAAAATCTCCCCCTCAGATGCAGAATAGGTTTGACTGAGGCCTTTTTGTGCCTAACAATTCATGTTATAAAATAAAGGTAAAACTCTTTGAGCCTTTTTCAAATATTTAGGATTTTTAAAACTTATTCCTTGTTTAGAATGGTAAAACCTAGTTTCTTTGGGCTGATTCAAGTTAATAGTTTGTTCAGTTTGACCCTGTTTTAAAAATGCATCGTCAAGGGTGTAAGGTCTACCAATGCAAGATCTATCTAGACGCGGATCCGTTAACGAGTGCGGAATCCTCGTTGACGGTTAGACGGACAACTCTCAACCAACGGAAACACGGAGACTATTAGACGCTGAACGAACGAAACACGAACGATCCTACGTACTAATTCTCTCCGAAACGGGACTCACCTAGCTGATAAACTCGAGATCGCCTATTGCTTAATTCCTCACGAATTCTGCCAAAGGTCTGCTAATGATTCGAGTCTATCCCTAATTATAGGCCCTGATTCGAATCTGATGTGGGTCAGACTCGAATCTGGCCCAAGGCCCATTCGAATCTGTCCATCTGACAGATTCGAATCTAACCTATGTTCGAATCTATGGACTCATTCGAATCTATCTCAGATTCGAATGCCATCCTTAACCTATTCGAATCTAGCCAACACACTTAAACACTTAAGTGATGAAACTTCTGTTTTAACTTATGCTTGACATAATCTTTGACCTTTATGTTTGAACTTCTTGTAATATGTTACATCAAGTTCAAACACACAATCAATAACAGACAAACACATATTAATCATATATATCAAAATACTGGTTAACTCAGAATATTACTTAAATCATAATCGATTAGACTGCTATCGTCACACAGGGTGTACCAACAGACTCCCCCTTGACGATAGCTTCTAATTATTTACATGACATCAAATTTAAGTACTAGAGCTATATATATTACTACCTGCATATAACCCTGCATCTATACAAACTTTAACTACCTTTTGGAACTTCCTGGCTTCAGATCTCCATGGTTCAGTGAAGAAGATAGGCTGATCGTGAAGCTTCTTCAGGTCGTCCTTAGATAGGTTTATCAAATGCAGAGGATCATATACTTTCAAAATGACCTGCTCGTCTTGATCCTCCATTATAGCTTCAGCAGTATCAATCTCCAGGTACCACCACTTCATGTTGCTCAAAACATTTTGTGGCATTGGCTTCATTGGCACTCTTTTCAAGCATTTGACTGGCTTATAGATCATTCTAGCCCAAGGTCTTCCAGTATGAGGATCTATCCTTGATCCATCCTCGACCCTTTTGCCTGTTCTCGGCTTAAGCCTCTCAAATTTGCCTGATCGCCCTTCTTTCCTTATAATTCTTTCGATTACGTTAGCGTAGGGATCATCTCCAATATTGATCAGCTCCTTCCAGGCTAACTCTTTAACTTCAATCTTGGGCAATGAATTAAAAGCTTTCAGTGTCCGCCTCAAGTATTGAAGGCCATCTCTTCTCTTCAAAATAAACAGCTGCAGTTCTCTGTCAAAGAACCAGCTAATAATCCCTCCAGCAAAATTTCCAGCACCTGGATTCCTCATCTTCTTTTTCATCTTCAGCTGATCCTTCTTTTCTTCCTTCTTGAACCAAAGATTTAACAGATCAGCTCTAGATGGCTCTTTCTCATCCTCTTCAAGGTCTTTATCTTCAGCTGAGGCTACCTTGATGTAATCAATATCAATCACATTATGATCTTGGCTTTCATACAGTTCAGTGATTGGTTGTGAATTGATAATTACTTCATTAACGTGATCATCTTCATCATCTATCACTTCATCATCAGATCTCCAGTCAGCGACGTCATCTGGAATGAACTCACCTTCTTCTAACTCTTCAATATCATCTTCAAAATCAAATTCCATCAGCTCTTCTTCAATATCTTTTAGCGCATCGATCATGTCGCTATCTAAAGTCCTTGAAGAACCAACTTCTCCTCCCGCTCCTCCTACTTCTCCCCCTATACTAGGCTCCCCCTCAGATTGAGCAGTCTGAGCAGCAGAAAAATCTACTGGCTCATTCTGTCTTTGTGGGCTGGGATCATTGCCTTGGTTGTCTTCATCATCTTCATCTCTCGACCTCTGTGCTTCCTGATCACGGCACGATGTCTCCCCCTGAGCCTGTAGATTTTTCATAAGCTGCTCTAGGAGGGACCGCATTGCTCGGATCTCAGATGATTGATCAGCAACAAATGATTTAATTTCCGTGTTCTCGTTTCTAACACTTTCAACAATCGTTCTCAGTTCGGCATTCTCCTTATCAAGATTAGAGTTATGCTCTTGGAGTTCACCGACTGCTTTTGTGAGAGATATGATTTGAATGTTCTGAAAGTCGACACGGCTTTTGAGTTCCATGATTCATTGATTTTCTGTAAAGGCGTCTGATGTAGAAGGGATGGACTGAATGGGAGCAGGATTGAATGGATGGGGAATGTAGGGTTCATGTTGGTGAGGTGGAGGTGATGGTGGAGCTGTATCTTGGGGTTGAGTCTGGGTTTGAGGCGGAGGTTGTGCATCGGACTGTGAAGAAGAAACACGAACGATCCTACGTACTAATTCTCTCCGAAACGGGACTCACCTAGCTGATAAACTCGAGATCGCCTATTGCTTAATTCCTCACGAATTCTGCCAAAGGTCTGCTAATGATTCGAGTCTATCCCTAATTATAGGCCCTGATTCGAATCTGATGTGGGTCAGACTCGAATCTGGCCCAAGGCCCATTCGAATCTGTCCATCTGACAGATTCGAATCTAACCTATGTTCGAATCTATGGACTCATTCGAATCTATCTCAGATTCGAATGCCATCCTTAACCTATTCGAATCTAGCCAACACACTTAAACACTTAAGTGATGAAACTTCTGTTTTAACTTATGCTTGACATAATCTTTGACCTTTATGTTTGAACTTCTTGTAATATGTTACATCAAGTTCAAACACACAATCAATAACAGACAAACACATATTAATCATATATATCAAAATACTGGTTAACTCAGAATATTACTTAAATCATAATCGATTAGACTGCTATCGTCACACAGGGTGTACCAACAGACTCCCCCTTGACGATAGCTTCTAATTATTTACATGACATCAAATTTAAGTACTAGAGCTATATATATTACTACCTGCATATAATCCCGCATCTATACAAACTTTAACTATCTTTTGGAACTTCCTGGCTTCAGATCTCCATGGTTCAGTGAAGAAGATAGGCTGATCGTGAAGCTTCTTCAGGTCGTCCTTAGATAGGTTTATCAAATGCAGAGGATCATATACTTTCAAAATAACCTGCTCGTCTTGATCTTCCATGATAGCTTCAGCAGTGTCAATCTCTAGGTACCACCACTTCATGTTGCTCAAAACATTCTGTGGCATTGGTTTCATAGGTACTTTATTCAGACATTTGACTGGCTTGTACACCATTCTGGCCCAAGGTCTTCCAGTATGAGGATCTATCCTTGATCCATCCTCGACCCTTTTGCCTGATCTCGGCTTAAGCCTCTCAAATTTGCCTGATCGCCCTTCTTTCCTTATAATCCTTTCAATTACGTTAGCGTAGGGATCATCTCCAATATTAATCAGCTCCTTCCAGGCTAACTCTTTAACTTCAATCTTGGGCAATGAATTAAAAGCTTTCAGTGTCCGCCTCAAGTATTGAAGGCCATCTCTTCTCTTCAAAATAAACAGCTGCAGTTCTCTGTCAAAGAACCAGCTAATAATCCCTCCAGCAAAATTTCCAGCACCTGGATTCCTCATCTTCTTCTTCATCTTCAGCTGATCCTTCTTTTCTTCCTTCTTGAACCAAAGATTTAACAGATCAGCTCTAGATGGCTCTTTCTCAGCCTCTTCAAGGTCTTTATCTTCAGCTGAGGCTACCTTGATGTAATCAATATCAATCACATTATGATCTTGGCTTTCATACAGTTCAGTGATTGGTTGTGAATTGATAATTACTTCATTAACGTGATCATCTTCATCATCTATCACTTCATCATCAGATCTCCAGTCAGCGACGTCATCTGGAATGAACTCACCTTCTTCTAACTCTTCAATATCATCTTCAAAATCAAATTCCATCAGCTCTTCTTCAATATCTTTTAGCGCATCGATCATGTCGCTATCTAAAGTCCTTGAAGAACCAACTTCTCCTCCCGCTCCTCCTACTTCTCCCCCTATACTAGGCTCCCCCTCAGATTGAGCAGTCTGAGCAGCAGAAAAATCTACTGGCTCATTCTGTCTTTGTGGGCTGGGATCATTGCCTTGGTTGTCTTCATCATCTTCATCTCTCGACCTCTGTGCTTCCTGATCACGGCACGATGTCTCCCCCTGAGCCTGTAGATTTTTCATAAGCTGCTCTAGGAGGGACCGCATTGCTCGGATCTCAGATGATTGATCAGCAACAAATGATTTAATTTCCGTGTTCTCGTTTCTAACACTTTCAACAATCGTTCTCAGTTCGGCATTCTCCTTATCAAGATTAGAGTTATGCTCTTGGAGTTCACCGACTGCTTTTGTGAGAGATATGATTTGAATGTTCTGAAAGTCGACACGGCTTTTGAGTTCCATGATTCATTGATTTTCTGTAAAGGCGTCTGATGTAGAAGGGATGGACTGAATGGGAGCAGGATTGAATGGATGGGGAATGTAGGGTTCATGTTGGTGAGGTGGAGGTGATGGTGGAGCTGTATCTTGGGGTTGAGTCTGGGTTTGAGGCGGAGGTTGTGCATCGGACTGTGAAGAAGAAACACGAACGATCCTACGTACTAATTCTCTCCGAAACGGGACTCACCTAGCTGATAAACTCGAGATCGCCTATTGCTTAATTCCTCACGAATTCTGCCAAAGGTCTGCTAATGATTCGAGTCTATCCCTAATTATAGGCCCTGATTCGAATCTGATGTGGGTCAGACTCGAATCTGGCCCAAGGCCCATTCGAATCTGTCCATCTGACAGATTCGAATCTAACCTATGTTCGAATCTATGGACTCATTCGAATCTATCTCAGATTCGAATGCCATCCTTAACCTATTCGAATCTAGCCAATACACTTAAACACTTAAGTGATGAAACTTCTGTTTTAACTTATGCTTGACATAATCTTTGACCTTTATGTTTGAACTTCTTGTAATATGTTACATCAAGTTCAAACACACAATCAATAACAGACAAACACATATTAATCATATATATCAAAATACTGGTTAACTCAGAATATTACTTAAATCATAATCGATTAGACTGCTATCGTCACACAGGGTGTACCAACAGACTCCCCCTTGACGATAGCTTCTAATTATTTACATGACATCAAATTTAAGTACTAGAGCTATATATATTACTACCTGCATATAATCCCGCATCTATACAAACTTTAACTATCTTTTGGAACTTCCTGGCTTCAGATCTCCATGGTTCAGTGAAGAAGATAGGCTGATCGTGAAGCTTCTTCAGGTCGTCCTTAGATAGGTTTATCAAATGCAGAGGATCATATACTTTCAAAATGACCTGCTCGTCTTGATCTTCCATGATAGCTTCAGCAGTGTCAATCTCTAGGTACCACCACTTCATGTTGCTCAAAACGTTCTGTGGCATTGGTTTCATAGGTACTTTCTTCAGACATTTGACTGGCTTGTACACCATTCTGGCCCAAGGTCTTCCAGTATGAGGATCTATCCTTGATCCATCCTCGACCCTTTTGCCTGTTCTCGGCTTAAGCCTCTCAAATTTGCCTGATCGCCCTTCTTTCCTTATAATTCTTTCAATAACGCTCGCGTAGGGATCATTTCCAATATTGATCAGCTCCTTCCAGGCTAACTCTTTAACTTCAATCTTGGGCAATGAATTAAAAGCTTTCAGTGTCCGCCTCAAGTATTGAAGGCCATCTCTTCTCTTCAAAATAAACAGCTGCAGTTCTCTGTCAAAGAACCAGCTAATAATCCCTCCAGCAAAATTTCCAGCACCTGGATTCCTCATCTTCTTCTTCATCTTCAGCTGATCCTTCTTTTCTTCCTTCTTGAACCAAAGATTTAACAGATCAGCTCTAGATGGCTCTTTCTCAGCCTCTTCAAGGTCTTTATCTTCAGCTGAGGCTACCTTGATGTAATCAATATCAATCACATTATGATCTTGGCTTTCATACAGTTCAGTGATTGGTTGTGAATTGATAATTACTTCATTAACGTGATCATCTTCATCATCTATCACTTCATCATCAGATCTCCAGTCAGCGACGTCATCTGGAATGAACTCACCTTCTTCTAACTCTTCAATATCATCTTCAAAATCAAATTCCATCAGCTCTTCTTCAATATCTTTTAGCGCATCGATCATGTCGCTATCTAAAGTCCTTGAAGAACCAACTTCTCCTCCCGCTCCTCCTACTTCTCCCCCTATACTAGGCTCCCCCTCAGATTGAGCTGAGCAGCAGAAAAATCTACTGGCTCATTCTGTCTTTGTGGGCTGGGATCATTGCCTTGGTTGTCTTCATCATCTTCATCTCTCGACCTCTGTGCTTCCTGATCACGGCACGATGTCTCCCCCTGAGCCTGTAGATTCTTCATTAACTGCTCAATAAGGGAGCGCATCGACCTTATCTCGGCTGACTGATCGCAAACAAAGGCCTTCAGCTCTAAGTTCTCTTCCTGAACTGTGTCCACTATCTTCTTTAGATCGGCATTATGAGTCTGAATCTCGCCGACTGCCTTTGTTAGGCCTAAGATTTGGATATTTTGGAAATCGACTCGCGCTTTGAGCTGCTGAAACCTTTGATTGTCGGCGTATGAGGATGAGGTTGATGGGATGGACTGAATTGGAGTTGGAGTGATTGGTGATGGAATATAAGGATCATCGTGAGGTGGTGGTGGTGGAATGTTGGTTTGAGGTTCTTGTTCTTGAGGTTGAGGGTTTTGAGATTGAGGAGTTTCTGGTTGTTCTGCGGAGACTGACGAGGATCCTTGCATGAACCTGTGACGTTTGGCCCGTTGCCTCGTCACAAGTTGAGAAACTACGTCTTCTTCGAAATCAGACTCCTCCGATTCTCTGGACTCTCGCCTCCTCGAAGCACCTTCATTAATAATCAATCTTGAACCATAGGTTCCAATTTGAATATGAGGATCTGTCGACACTGATTCTGGAGCTTCAACTTCAATCTCCTCCATCTCTTCTGACTCAGTTGCTGAAGATGACGAAACGTCATCAGCCTGCTCTGGCTCATAATTCTCAACATCCCTCAGCACATCTTCTTCTCCTTCTGGAGGCTCAAGTAATTCTCCCACTAATGCAGCAGCTATATCTTCATTTGCATGTGGACCCGCCTCCCAAATTTCATTTAACGTTTGGCACAATTGATCAGCTTCATTTGGGACAGTTGACGGCCCTGCTTCATGCATTTCTGGTTGCTGACTCGAAGAAGGCCTAGACGCCTGAGACTGACTTGCAGTATCTCTTTGTCTTTGCCTTGGATCACGGGGACGAACACGAGTCTGTTCACGTCGTTGTTGTTGATGCGGTTGCTGTTGCTGTTGTTGTTGCTGTTGTTGGACATCAACTACCCCTGCCCAGTTGGCATTACTCGGGGCTTGAAATTCCCTATCCAGAATTGCACCAAATAGTGGACGTGCTTCCGGAACTGCTAACCTTCCTCGGTGTGAGGAACAGTCAGAATAGATACGCTTCTCCATAACATTGACGGTCAATGCATCATCAGATTGTGGCAGCTCAGGCAAGAAGTGCCTTATCAACATCATTACAAACCTCGGATACAAAAGGAACCTTTCTCTCTCAGGAGCCGTGATTTGATGGATAAATTCCGAGAAAATCAGCTGCGAGAAACTAAACTTCTTATTGTATACCATCGCGATCATTGCTGATTGGATTTTTGATACTATATAATCAAAACCAGCTTTCTTAGGCGCAAAACAGATCATAAACACATGGACCAAGAAACGCCATTGTCCTATCAACCCGCTTTTCATATATGAAGATTTTGTAACGTCCAAGCTGTATCCCATTCTCAAAAAAACTGCTTGCCTAATACTTAAAGGAAAGTCTGTAGGCCCGTCTTCTTGTTCTAGGGAACCCAACTGCAGAACTTGTCTCAAAATATCAGCAGAGAAAACCAAAGGTTGTCCGGCAATTCTAGTTCTTAACACTGTCGGGGTGACAGTGCAGTCCACCTGCAAGTGATCGTAAAATTGACGTACATAGGATATCACAATCGGAATGTTTTCATACAACACATAACTTATTCTAGATTCCGCCAGAAAATCTAAAACTTCACGAAATCCCTGCGCCTCAGGGATGTTATGGGCAGGATTCAGTACCATATTGTGCTTGGGAACAAAAGCACGAAGCGCCATATCTGCACAATACATAAAATTGTTAGATTATTATTAAAAATCAATAAACTTGTTTAAATTCAAATTTGTTTTATCTTGTATTTGATTAAATACAAAATCTAACACAATTAAATTTCCACAAGTTTAAGAAAATTTAAATTCAACAAAATAAATGAAGTACAGATACGAGAGTAACAGATTCGAAGTGCCCATATTCGAATGTAATGGACAGATTCGAATATACCCTATTCGAGTCTGATGGACAGATTCGAATATCTGGTCATCTCGAATCTATTGATAGAATCGAGAAACCCATGATCAGATTCGAATGTCCATTATCAGATTCGAAAGGCCGACATCTCTTTTTTCAACAAAAATCCAAGATGTTAACCATTTTGAACTAGGTAAATCACATACTTTAGTTCAACTAAGTTCTAATCACTGATTTATGCCTTTAATTTGATATTTTATAGGTCCTAACTTAGTTATTTATGAATAACCCTATTTTGACCAATAAAACATCAAAATGTGATGTTTAAGCCCAAATTTGTGTATGAAACCACCAAAATCTTGTACAATCATGTTGCTTATACCTAGATTTGAAAGTAGAATCGACCACAAAAGCTTTAGAATCGACGAAATGTCGTTTAGTGGAAATACGATAGACTCGAGAATAGATTCGAGATCGCCAGTGACAGATTCGAGAAGTCAGATTCGAGAACAGTGAGAAGTAAATGCTTTCACTGTGGACCTTTATATACTAACTACCTTCGAGTCTATGTGTAGATTCGAGTCTACTGACAGATTCGAGAACTTCAAATTCGAGTCTGTCTTAGATTCGAAGCTACAAACACTTAGAAAAATTTCGGAAATTTTGAAATAATTTCAACTTTTTCCAACTATTTTCTACTGTGTAGTGTAACCAGATAAACTATGCCAAATCTTTTACCCTAAGCTCAGATATTTCACGCATTGTATATTTTATCCAACTTTGAATGCACCCTCAGTAACTTTTGACCTTTTACCTAAGTAAAAACTAAACTAAACTAAAATAAAATAAAATAAACTAAGGTAAAAATAAAGTAAAATAAAATTTTGACCAAAAATTTAATCTAAACTTAAGAAAAAATTTACAATCTAAGCTAAAAAACTTAACAATATATTTTTGATGAGTATAGTCTAGGAAAGGTTCAATCAGATAGCGATGTCCGATACTAACTTTCAGTACTTAAACTTTCATACTTAGGAATTTTTGAATTCCTTTGATTGTTTGTCGTGACATACCCACTTAGCCGATTGTTGGTATTTTACCCTGTTAAACACTCTACATTTCGGAATATCCCTTGGCCTTTTTATTTATCAGAAAATTATCTTACGTGACCCAGACATAGACATACTTTTATGATCAAGGCACACAGACAAAATTCTAACTTGTTGGTATTTGCAAACTTTCTTTAAAAGACAAACATCGGACACAGGTCTGTATTCTCATACAACAAAGTGTCTTAGTTCGACTTAAGGTTTATTTTTAAAGTTAGCAGATAGCGGTGACAGGTCTGTACTGACGTACAACAAAGCGACATGTCTGCTAACCCGAATCTAAACAGAGACAACAGGTCTGTACTTACGTACAACAGAGTTGCATGTTTTCGACTCTCAGTTTTTCATGATATTTCTATTCTTTCCATTTTCAGATGTATTTGATGTTGCCATACATCCCCAGAAAGTTTGCACACCTCATTTAGACTTAAAGTTTGTATGTCTTGTACATAAAAATTAAGACCGATTGGTCGTACATCTAGGTTAGTGACACGCTTGACTTTTTCTAGAATATTTTATTAGCCTTGAGATGGAGATCCCCTCTATTTATTATGCCTACCAACACATCAAACTAACTAACGTATCAACACTTATTATTTAGTTGCCTTCTGTGTGAAAGCCTTACATACTTAGAGTCTGTAACGACGGTGCTAATTTCGTCACTTTGACCTATGAATCTAGACTTAACTCCTTTTCCTTAGTTTTTTTTTTTTTTTTTTTTTTTTTTTTTTTTTTTTGTATTTTTGTAATTTTCTCTCTTTTTTCTTTTGTTTTTCATAGCAAAAAGCAGTAAACTAAGCTAACCTAATAACTTACTAAAAATAGAAACTTACTAAAAATAGAAACTTTCCTAAATTAGAAACTTACCTAAATTAGCAGTCTACTGTAAAAAAGAAAGAAATATAACAACTATAAAAGGAAGTAAAATACTACTAAGGTCAGTTTACTCTGGGTTGCGCATTCCATTAAGTTGAATTAAATACTCAAATCGTGACTTATCAAACGCTT